>CAEMYA010000341.1:1262036-1294344 GCA_903131615.1 Diplodus sargus | reverse complement strand
TTTTGTTTGTTGACATTCTGTTGATAATATTAGTTCATTATTCGAAGAAAAAAAAAAAAGAACAAATCAAATTCTGACCATAGCTTACAAATTGCTCCTTTCACATGCTTAAGGTAACATCATGTAGAAAATGGCATTTTGTATGCTGAAGTAAACATGTATGCAATGCTGTGGTCCCACCATCTAACTGAAGTTACATCGTGTAGAAATAAGTAGTAGGGGGTTACACCATTCACCCTATTACGAGATACTTTACTATCAAATTGTTTTTGAAGCTGTTATTTTAGGATTTAAAAAAAGTAACACAACTTGGCTTTAAAATGTTCAATTTACAACTTGACTCTGGCGGTTAAGATGAACATTGCACACCCATCACACACCAAACACTATCATGCTTTGTTGCTGCCCATCAGTGACAGAAGCCTCCAGTCCAGACTATGAGGAGGAGCACACATAGCATGAGCCTGGACCATGAGCTCTCACCTTTGCTGTAGAGGCTGCTGAAGTCACCAGGTGTTTGTCTTCCGTCTCTGACAGCTGCTGAATCCACCTGTTGTTTGTCCCTCACAGAGGATTTTTCAATGATTCTGTCTGAAAGTACAAAACAAGCGAGCTCCAAATGACTTGTCTAAGTCTGTGGTAACGTTGATGTCTGATCTAACCGAAGTGCCTGTAGACAAACAACGAACTCTGCATATATCACACTAGATGCTCCTTCATCTTTGCTTTAATTTGAATTTGTGGAAAGATATATCTCTGTATCTATCTGACTGACATCATGGTGCATCATCAGCTGTCTGTGACTACTCTGCTCAAATATAATGGCTGTATTCAAACCCAACAATGGATAGGTTGGCCAAGAGAGGCAAAAAAACATGAGCAGCACTAAACCACTCCTCAGCTGTGCAAATAAAAAGACAGCTGTTTAGAAAATCGCTTTTAGTCATTCTCGGTTGTCGTAACATGATTGTTTCCTGACCCTTAACCAAATGTTTGTGCCTAAATGTAACCAGATCCTCAGCACAGCAATTTAAAGCAGTTGAACCTATTGAAATGTAAAGATTCAATATATCTGTGGTATGTACAGAAATGTACATTACAGACATTTAATCTGGCAATTAGGCTGGCTATCTATCTATAGCGTCTCTACTACTTACTTCCAAGGGCACATCAAGGGTTTTAGTGGTGAGGAAACTGATTGCTTCAGTATTTTGCATATTATTCAAATGTATAGAGGTATAATGTTTTAATGAACAACCACTAACACTGCTTACTTAAGTACACACTGAAGTTAAGAATTATTCAGTTTGAACTCACAAATTACATGTTGATAAGCAAATAGCTTCTAGTATGTTGTTGAGGACATTCGTCAAACAGTGGATGCATTATGCACTATACACTAAATCTGAATGCTTATAATCTATTTTATCTAATCTAATCTTATTCCACTGCACGATGCAGTGCAGATGCATCATTTCATTTTGATCACATCACATTTCAACTTTTCTCATGTATCGCTAAGAGGCTAAGAGATTACTCAGGGACTTACCTGGCAGTTTCAAGAAATCCATATCAATAAAAATCAGTGTCGAGAAAGAAATGTTTTACTGGATACTAGTTGCTACAATAACTGTAGGTAAACCTGTAAATGTGATAGATCATAGGTCTGTGATCCGATCTGAGACACAGACAGGGTGGTGTCAGGCTGCAGTATTTAAAAAGGCTCAGGTAAAAGGAGGTGTGGTCTGCAGCCAGCTGCCGTCAGTGACTGGCATGGCAAGTTTTTATACTTTTCAGACTCATAGAAATACTGATTACTGTAAGACTAAATATAAAGAAGATTAAGTTAATAACTTAAAACAGTGATTGGGTGAAACTGGATCATATTATATGGAGAAAATATTTCTGGATATAAAAACTTTCTTTGATGATAAAGCCTAGTTACTCTAGTTCTGTAAAATGCAAAAAAGCAGGTACTGACAAGGGCTAAGCACCTCATACAACCCCACATCAAAACACCCGAACTATTCCTTTAAGGTCCTTATAAGAGAAAAAGAAGAGTCTTTATGTATCACATAAAATCGTACAGTGTAAAACGTAGTGAAACTACTGAGTGCCGCTCCTGTGAAAGCGAAAGGGGAACGCACTAAGTATCCTGAAAGTCATGGCCATTTTTCAAAGACTCAACTTTTCGTTCTATTAAGCGAATATTATCATTTGTAATTAAAAACATGTATTATTTTCAGAACAACTGCTCAATATACACCAAACAGTTTTATTGGGGGAATGTGTATCATACACTGTTTTATTTTTCCTAAAATGTAACACGCAAATTGACTTTAAAGCCGTAGTGACTCATCGTCTTAACATTCTAAACCAGCGCTGTCTTGACTGTTAGAAAAGATCTCTGTCTTTAGGTAGAGGGGTTCATTCCTCCAGATAAAGACCAACAGCTTTGATCGAGATGTTTCAGATGGCCTTTCCAAAGAAACAGAGGCAAACACTGATCTAGAGATGCCTTCGGCCTTGGATAATAAAGTTCTTCCTTGCAGCGCCACCCTTAGTCATGAAATTAATCTGTTGTCTCTTTTGATAATAATTGGGTCGACGTTCAACCAATTTCCATATTATGCTAACGTCGATGTCACTGGCATCAGAGGAGTACTCCGTACTTTCCAGCAACACCGAGGTGTCTAAATATTCCGTTAATGTGATGTTCAGTTTTGTTGCCACTTACACAGGCTCTATGAAGCGACTTGATAGAAAATGACCAATCGCGCCGGCTTCATCTTGTCCTTATCCCTCCCCAAGGTGGCGGTAATGCACCAATACATTTGACGCCAAACTTCATAAAACAAGAAGAAGAAGCAGAAGAAGAAGAAGAAGAAGAAGAAGAAGAAGCGGAAGCACAAGCACAGCAGCTGGTGCTGGGCGGAGCCGAAGAAGGAAGTAAGGTAAAACCACAACAACACAGATCCGTCCGAAATATGAATGTTATGTTTATATAAATGCATTTCTTCTCCTGCACGTTTATCCATTAGTGCCTACGGTGAGAACGTTTGCTGGGTTCGTATAGGAGCTTGTTTCGACAGCGTTGACAAAGTGCTAGCCTTTTGCCCTCCGTTGATAGCTTAGCTCATGCTACTCAAATTAATGAGCCGGGAGGTTTGAGTTGTAGGGTGCTAATGTTTTATTTGACATGTTAACGTATATGTCGCGGTGGATAGCTTGTCCGGCTGCTATTAACCTCCTGTCAACTGCCAACAACTACGCCAACATAACGTCAGCTCGTTAGCTGTCTTTACTTCATCACTCTGTAACCTAGGTGCTAACTAGCTAGGCCATTTAGCGTCAGCTGACGATGATTGACAGCCGAATTGCTCCATGTAAATTTAAGACAGTTTGAGTCTTAGTGATGTGCTTTTATGCGCCCCCGGTCACATGTTGTACAGGGTTCCATTTTAACTGAAGATATGTGTCATATGGATTTGTTGTGACAGGAATTAACGTTAGACCTCCTCTTCATCTTCAGAATAAACTAAATACTGAGGTTTCCACGTTTCTTGCAGGTGCCCCGATGCCCTTTTTTTTTATCGAATGGGCCTTTAAACATCTTTCTGATACGGTTTCTTCTGCTAAACTGTCTCAGCAGAAATAACTGTAACCTTGCAACACATATCGTTGCTTGTTGTTAAAGTAAAGTTGATATTTCGTGTTTGCTTGAAATATGCACCAGATCAATGTATTCTTTGTTTTTATTGGTTTTACAGTGTCAATTCAAGAGAGAGAAAAATCTTTTGAATCGATGTCCTTACAGTTATCAATGCAACAAAAATTACCTTTGTGTCACCCTGTAAAAGTGTTATATTTGGACTAAAAATTATGTCTCAACACTCACCAGAATATTTCAGTATGTGTTGGATGTGCAGGAGGTTCACGAGTGTTTAACCATTCAGCTCAGAAACAGATTGTGACGGTCTGTATTTTTTATCTTTCAGCTCAAGAGTGTTTGCATAAAGCCTGTGGATACACCTGGTGCTTCTACAACAGAGCAACATTATGGAGGAGACGAGTCGGGAGGCGGTTGCCACGGCAGTGCAGCGCGTGGCAGGGATGCTGCAGCGATCGGACCAGCTGGACAAAGTGGAGCAGTACAGAAGAAGGGAGGCCCGCAAAAAGGCCTCTGTAGAGGCTAGGCTAAAGGTGACGTGTTAGCAGACATTACATTACAGTATAGCTAGGTTGAAACTCTTTCAGTTTACACTACCATTCTTTTACTGTTCTATTCAGCAACAACTGTAAAGTGTCACAAAAATCCATATGAATGTCAGCAGTCCAAACCCCAAAGATAATCACTGGATTCCCAATATGTCAGCATTTGGTGCAAATTAACTTCATTTGTAAACATGTGTTATTGTTTAAGTAGAGAACCCTGCCTTATAATATCTTTCCCTTGATGGGGCCTGATTTCCTCCAGGCAGCCATCCAGTCCCAGCTGGATGGTGTTCGCACTGGACTCACCCAGCTGCACAGTGCCCTGCTGGATGTCAAAGACATCCAGAGCTCACTGGCTGATGTGAGTAAGGACTGGAGGCAGAGTATCAACACCATCGAGAACCTGAAAGATGTAAAGGATGCGGTAGTCCAACATAGTCAGCTGGCCTCTGCTGTGGAAAACCTTAAAAACATTTTCTCTGGTAAGATCAGTTCGAAGATCACAGACAATGTAGTGTCACTAAAGCAACAGACAGGTTTTAGACAGCAAGCTGTCCATTCAGTTAAACTGAGTCTTATCTCATTGGAAGGAAAAGTTCTGACCGTTTTGACTGTATTTCAGATGAGATTTCCTCCTGCTTACTCTTGCTCTTGGTACTCTGTGTGTCTTATAGTACCAGAGATCGTGGCAGACACGCAGCAGCTGATCGAGCAGGCAGAGCTGCTGCAGGCTCACAGGAAGCTGATGGAGCTGGAGTGTTCCCGTGATGATCTCATGTATGAGCAGTACCGCATGGACAGCAAGAACACAAGTGACATGAACCTCATCTCCATCTATTTTGAAGATGTGAGTTTTACTGATGAAGAGTTGTACATCAAACATCTTTGGGGATGAATCAAACTGAACTTTATCTTAGCCCAGATGGAGATCCTGATTTACACACCCAAACCAATGAGTTCAATGGTCTGCAACCACTGCTGTTAATGTCTTGCATTTCAAGTATGTTTTCGGCTTATAGTGTCAACTGTTCCTCAACAGCAGAGAGAACCAAACCTTTATTTGGAACAAAGTTATGTAAGATACAGGCCTTATTCTTCATTTCTCCTTTTCCCTGTAATATTCTAATAATAATAATAATAACAACAACAACAACAACAACAACAACAATAATAATAATAATAATAATAATAATAATGATAATAATAATAACAATGTAACATTTCCTGTGTTCTCTGTATTGTTACTATGATAAACTATAATCAGTGCATATTCCCACAAAAAAAAAAAATGGTGCAGAGATGTGCAGAAGTGTCTTTGATGATAACCAAACAAAGTAGACATGATTAGTTAATAAGTGAATGAAAATAGTGTTGGTAAGTTTCAGCAGAGTGGTGAATATGACATATACCTTATGCTTACAGATGATTCCCTCATCACTTCTACTGGCACAGCATGTAATGTTGTTCCAGAAGGTTTCTGAATTTGCGTAGTTATGATGAATTCACCTTGGATAAGACTTTTCTTATTTGTGTGACTGTGGTACATTATGAGCAGCTTATTTGTGGTTTTATGCCATTTCTCTTTTGTGCCTCACACACATCTTTAGCCATAATTCAAGTATTTGTTTGGTAATGGTGACAAATTCCTCACACATGTCTAATAGGACAAATTATGAAATGATGACGTTTTATATTCAAAAAGGGGAGACTGTGACCGTATTTCACATTTGGTCAGATACTGAATTGGTGACACTAACATAATGTACTAATAAAAACAGTTTAATCCAGTCTCCTCCTTTTGACAATATCAGTTTGTTAGTAAATAATAAGTCTCATTGCAATTTATCTTTTACCTCTCTGGCAGACAATAGAGTTGTATTCTGTCAAAGACAGTTTTAGTTTTTATGTAACCACAAAAGTCATAGTTTTAAGGCAGTTAACTTTAATCTTTTCTTTTCCCTTCCAGGTTCAGGGGTTGTCTGATGAGCTGGCTAAACAGTTGTGGATGGTGCTGCAGCGGTCCATGGTAACGGTCCGTCGTGACCCCACCATGCTGGTGTCTGTGGTTCGCATCATTGAGCGGGAAGAGAAGATAGATCGGCGTATGGTTGACCGTAAGAAGCAGACGGGGTTCATCCCACCTGGGCGACCCAAACGGTGGAAAGACAAAATGTTCGAGGTAAGAGGAGTGATGAAGGTCCAGAGTAATACTGTAAAATACTCGGAGAGAGAAAGCACAGAGGCTTACTTTGGGGACACTCGCACTGAGATCAAGGATGTTGTTATAAAGGGCATACTGTTTGTAGTTAATTATGGCATATCAGAGTAAAAATAACAAAGGAGAAAAAACACTGACTGGTTTTGGCCTTTACTGGGTCTTCCTCAGGGCATCATAATCACAGTGGTAGTTGCATCATCTAGTAAACAAAAAAATAAAACGATAAGAAAATGAAATCAATAATACAGAAAAGGTCTTAGGTCTACTTCTTCATTCAGACCTGGATATATCAAAGCACCTTCTGCCATGAACGAGACCCCTCCCTTAAAAATAGACTTACTCAAAGTTATCTTCCTGCTAGGAATGGAGCCCACTGGCTCAAGAGACATGTTGTGGCTTCCAAGTGCATGAAAACTACCTGTCATTGTTTGAATCTCCTACAACAGAAAGAATTAGTAGATTACAAGTTAAGGGAGGTATATAAAAATCGACAGTTTATTAATTGCGACTCAACATATGTCAGCCTCACCTGTCCATGTTCTGTTTTTACACAGGACACACTAAGAGGAATAGAGTAGCGGTACATAGATATCCCATCAACAACAACAGCAACAGCTATAACCCTATGACACACCATTTCTATAATATCATAATGACAATAATAGGCTTTTGAAAACGGAGGGTATTTCATTAGAGGGAGTCTTACAGACTCTTTACATTTGATGCCTTGATATATCAGGATTTGAATGAAGAAATAGACTTCAGACTTTTTTGGTAATATTGAATGTATTCTCTCATTGTTTGATGTACTGATGAGTTTTGTTTTTACTTTAATGATATGCCACTGTGATTCAGAATTTCCTTTTTGTATATTTTACCTCTGCTGTGCCTGTATAGTTCTGACCACCATATAAGGAGTCACTGCAGTTCCCACAGTTTGACTCTCTTTCCAGTCGCAACCAGCGAAGGTCGAAATCGGTCTGGGTTCCTTCTCCTTTGTGATATTTACTTTTGTATGTTTTAATTAAATGAAGGTTTTTTAACATCATTCTTGGCATAGATATATAAAATGTAACAGTAACTGATGCTGTGTCCTCTTGCTAATACATGTATCTGACTGCTCTTGCTGGTATTTTATAGTTCAGACTATAGTCCTCATACTATAGTCAGACCATCAAGATCTGTAATGATAACATCCCTAATGGAATAGTTAACACTTAAATGCTGAAATCAAATTACATTAGGCGAAACATAGAGTTAATGGTGAGATTTAATTTGATGTGCTGTGGAACAGACAAAGTTTTAGTTGCCCTTACCTCAGTAAGAGGTGGTCTGGCCAACATCACAGACTCAACACCTGAACTCTTCAGCGTTTTCTCACAGTCTTGGATCTGCTTCTGTTGTAGGTGTTGGAAGCCACAGTGAGCACCCGAATTGAAGGCACCCAGTCAGTGACGAGAGAGGCTGATAAAATGTGGCTGGTTCGTCTTCTAGAAATAACCCGAAAATATGTTCTGGATGACCTCATTGTTGTCAAGAACCTCATGGTGCAGTGCTTCCCCCCACACTACAACACTTTCAACAGGTAACATAAATCTGGCTGTCAAACACAAGACTGAGTTTTTTTGGTCCCCTTATCGTCCTTCCCCAGTCAAGCACCCCCGAGGGAATGTACATGTGTACAGTGAATTTTGGAAAAATGTTAAATGGAAATGTAAGCCACATATTCATGCAGTGCCACCAGAACAATGTGTTCAAGTCTTATAAACTTTTATACTATCAACTGATAAGAACCTGCAAAAAGTCAATGTGTTTAATCCCACTGTAATTGAACACTTCAGATGAGTGTTTGCCTCCATCTATGTGTGTCTGTGTGTGTGTGTGTTTCAGGTTTTTCGGTCTCTACCACATTGCTGTGTCCACTCGTGTCAAAGAACTGGCCTCTGAGGACTTGGAGGCCAATGAGATTGTATCCTTGCTAACCTGGGTCCTCAACACATATAAGAGGTAGACGCAGAAACAAGCTCTGTCTGTTGTGTTAACTGTGGGAAATGTATCATTTGAAAGTTGGACACAAGCTGTTAGTGGTCATTTGGGTTGCTCTGACCATGGGGGTTTTGTGTACAGTATGTAGCCCGTTTTGATGCAACTGCAGCAGCCAAAATGAATTAAGTGAATTCCAAGCTTATTTTCCATCACACCTCCCCGTCTCTACATTGACCTCGGTAGGGTATTATTGAAACCCTTTTGCCTCATAATAATATACATTAAAGGAAAAGAATTCTCATTTCCAAAGTAATTTGTTATAAGGGTTGGACTGTAATACGTTATTACCATCAGCTGATTGCTAATCACATTGTTGGGCTTTGAGGCAGCTGCAGTATTTTGAAATGCATCCCTTGGATAAAAGGTGCTATTCAAATAAATATCGGGTTTTTAATACTACTTTCAAATAAAGAGAAAAATATGATACGTGTTCTGCAGTGTCAGCAGGGAGCTGTGAAGTCGAGAACAAATCTTGTACAAATACAATCTGGGCTGACGGTTTAACAGCGTGTTAAAGTAGCTGTGTGTTATACCTCTTCACACGAAAATTAGCGTGTACAGGGTTTTTTTGCTTGATTTACCTGCTGCATGTAGAGTTGCAGTCTGCTGTTCATGTTCTTGCAAAACTTGTTCAGATGCAGTTAGGGCTACAACTAGCGTTTTTTTCAGTGTTGATTAACCTGTCAATTATTTTCTCATTCAGTGTGGAGATGATGGGCCATCCAGAGCTGCTTTCAGAGTGTGACATCCACAAACTGGAACCATTGCTGCCTCGGGGTGTGGTGGACGACCTGCTCAGCACATATGTCAAGACCTTTACAGTGAGCACACGAACAGGAACACTAATGGATGCCCCATTCAATTTAATTAGCCTGTAGTCTTGATAGACATTATACCTGCTTTAATTTAGCGGGGAATAAGCTACATAATCAGATTATGGGCACTGCACTGACAATAGACCTGCTCCTCCTGCTCAAGCCAGTCACAGTCATTTAGGGAAATGCTTAATTTGAACCATTATTCCTCTGACAACAATCCTCTGACATAACAAACATATTCCTCTTTTATGAGCAACGGAACATTATTCTGTGTGGACGGGCCTGAAAATATTCATGAAGGGGGGATTGTTGATCAGTGGAGTGATAAAGGAATGGTAACTCACTGTCAGAGGAAAACAAATATATCTGGTTCGCTACCATCTGCACACTGTGTGCATATCTCAATCATCCTGACGCTCTGAACAAGACTGTTCCTTGAGACACAAAGTTTAGATTAACAATCAAAGCTACTTGATATTGACAAATAATGTAACTAGACCAGTGTCGAGAATGATCAGCTCTGATCGATTCCTTTTTTACATTACATGTCCATAATGACTCTTGTTGCGCGATGCACCGTGTTGAAACCATAACCTAGAAATAAATCCCTTTTTTGTTTGTTCAACTTATGTAGACGAAGCATGACGACGTGATAGAGCTGTAGGACTCGGATTTGACTCTCGAATCAGAATCAATGTTCAATTAAAAGATTCAACTATCCATGCCAACTCACCTACAGTAGGCCCTCCCTGTTCATGTCAGGGAAAAGAAATCATGCTGCAACGTCTATGAAGTTCATGGACCGTGTGAAATCCTGCTCCTGTATTCCAAATACATTTTAAGTTATGAATTTGGCCCTCTGAATTTCTGCATTTTTCTGATTTTTTGTGTGTGTATTCTGAATTTCACCATCAGTTTATTTTTGACTGGATTGAGTTGAAATTTGTCCTGAACATCGAGAGACCCTGAGGATCATTTACAACATGTATTAATTTACATGGTTGTTACAGTAATCAAATTAATGTCAGGAAGTTATAGGCATGGATGTTCAGGACAAATTTTCACCCAATCCGAGGATTAGATTACACACACAAAGAATAACAAAAATGCTGAGCGCTACACTTAACTCCAATCAGTCTATATGAGTGTGTTTTACCCACAGCCTTAGACGCAAGTTTCAACACCCCACATCTGTCATCAGATATCCACACAGTCAGAGGAAGTTAAACTGATCCTGCTCATAGTTAAGTTATAAAATCCAAGTATTGCACCATGCAGCATTTCTCCTGCTGGCTGCTGACAGCACTGTCAGAGCAGAGCTGGCTAAAGTCATTTTGGTGCCCTGGGTGAGATTAGGACTTGGTGCTCCCAAATTGCAGCTTCTCTCATCATATTAATACTCATAAATATTTATTAGGCATTAGTGGATAGATACAAACATGTACAGAGTGATTAGATAACACATGTTGAATACTGGTGTGCCTTGAGATTTTGGTTTGCCTTAGGCACATACATTTTGCTCTCTCTCCCCTCTGTAAGCTAATTTATACTGTACTGGCATGAAAATAACTGTTGAGGCTGTGTCAGAGATTGATGGTAAATGCTATAAATAAATAGCTAAGTAATCCGTAGTCAATACTGTTATCTATTCAGGACATGTAGGCCTACTAAGTCTTAAGATTTTGAAAAATGCTTAATTTAAATAGTTTCCAAGGTTTGGAATATGCTTGAATTCGAATACATCCCTTGGAAATTTTTCAACATAATCTGGTGTTTAAGATTTTATAGGAAACAATCCTCTCTACGTATTTGTTTGTGGTCTGCTGAGTTGAAATAAGTTGAGCAGCAGCCATCAAACTACATAACTCAAGCAGTAAAGATCTCTAGGAGCTGGAGAGGAACTATAGTGTGAACAGAAAGTTGTGTATGTGCAATGTACAGGTCAGGCAACTCACGAGGCTCACACCACACGTTACGTTTAATAACTTTTAATTTCAGGCTCTGTTTCCAACTCAACAAGCCAACAGCTTTACCTTAACTACAAACATTATAGCATTGTGCCTGAAAGGGAGAATTGAATTAGCATGTTGACCTGGGTGTTCACAGCCGAGCTGAGCTGGAGGCGATGAATTCCCATCACTCCTGCAGGGTCGCTTGACCTAGGAGTTAGTCCTGAAAATATACTTTCACATCACACACACAAAAGCCAGATGTTAGCAAGTGTTTTTTTGGCCATTGTGAAATGGGTGTTGGAGAGGTCAATGAAAAAATGCATAATTTTAAAATGTCAACCAACACATTGCGTTGTGCTACTTCCTGTGTGTCACACCTCCTCTCCCAGCATTGCAGCTTCCCCTGCAAAGGGCTGTTACAGGTCATATAAGTATAAGAAACATGCCATCAGAAGAAATGTGCAAAACTGTTTTAATGACTAGAAGTTAACCAAGTTACTGTGGCAGAGAAGCAGTGCTTTTGTTAAGTGTGGAGCCAGACTCTCTGCTTGACTTTTCTGTGTGTTCAGTCTAATATAACAGGCTGGTTGCGGAAGGCCCTGGAAACTGACAAGAAGGACTGGCAGAAAGAAACAGAGCCTGAAGCTGACCAAGATGGATACTACCAGACCACACTGCCTGCCATCGTCTTCCAGGTAATGCGTAAATGCACAGCCTCTTCAGACATTTGACGAAATATATTCTGTCTGACCCTGAACATGAATAAGCAGGTAAAAAGAATACAGAGAGGGCTGGAGGCACAGGTTTCAGGAAGGACACCTGACCACATTCAGAGACGCATGAGTGACAGAGAGATGGAGGGAGAGCAAAGAAAGGAAATGCAGCCAAACGGATACGCTGTGTTTTTAAGTAGTGCTTAAAAAAAAAAAAAGGAACACAGTATGTGGCAACCAGTTATTATGTGGTGCACTGCTATAAATAAGTCAATGAGTGGGAAACACTGATGTTACTCTGTGTGCTGCTTGTGTAAATATACATGTGCCTTACATGTAGCCATGTCAGTTTTAGAGCTGAAACGTTGAATCAATTCATCAATTAGTTGTCAACTATTAAATTTATCACCATCTAAGTTTTGGTTTTGATGGTACAGAATATGGTCTGAGCTCATGTAAATAAGGTACAGTATTTGTGTATTTCAATTTGAATACTTTTGCATACATTTAGACTTCTGGTATATTGAAATAGGTGCGGATGCTCCCCAAAGCCACTGTGTGATTGCTTCTTGATGCTAAGAATGTATGTACAGTGTATTAGAGACCACAGTACTCATCTCAGTTCTTTATCTTTAATGGGTCTACATCAGATGTTTGAGCAGAACCTGCAAGTTGCTGCACAAATTGATGGGGATTTTCGAGAACAAGTTTTGAAGCTCTGCCTCAAACAGATGAACACATTCCTTATCAGGTAACTTTTTTTTATACTTTCTGACTTCCTTTTTGATATGATAAAAGTCTCTTGACCCTATCCTTTAGATCTATGGGATCATTCAGCTCATACACCACAAAGTTCCCCTTTATATATAGGTAATATGCAAATGGTAATATTGCAGTAGTTTGTTCTCCTGGTTTCTGACAATTACTGTGTGTTGTGTATAGGTACAGAGAGGAGGCAGTCGTCTACAAAGAAGAGCACCTGAGAGACAGACAGCTTCCTCAGTGTTATGTACAGTACATGATAGCCATCATTAACAACTGCCAGACATTCAAGTAAGATTAAATTTTTTTCGCCAACTAATTAACAATAAGTTAACATTTTCTGTAAATGATGACTCTGACAGCAGAATGGTATATGACTGTAGTGGCCGAAGTAGAGTGAAGCAGCTTGTCAACAAATGACATCCTCATAATCCAGAGTTGAGAGGAAAACTGCTTCAACAACGCTCATTTTACAGGTCTTTGTTTGTCTAGCAAAGACAAACTATTGTTGCAATTTACTAGCAAATACATCTGCGGAACGTTTTACTCATACTTAAACGAGCAAATGTAATTGATATAAAGGTTGATCCTGACAGGGCCCTGAATAGATGCCTGAGATACACCCTTAGTTGGTGACAGAAATTCAGATTTGACCATTCCTACCTTCACACACTCAATTTGATAAACACCTACAAAACCAGACAATTATTGTAAAAACAATGATTTATCGACTATCACAGGCTTTTAAATATGGAGGCACAATATTCCTTGCACAAGAACATGCAATATGAACACGCAATGTGAAAAGCACTAAAGACATACAATAGTGCAGAAGTTCTTAATTATTCAACAGTTTGGAGTTCTGTATTCAAATTGATGACTCATCCAATGCATTCCTCAGAGAGTCCATCAACAGTCTGAAGAGGAAGTACTCTCAGTCGTCAGAGCCAACTGACAGTGATGCTGCCATAGAGAGGACACTCAATGAGGTGGCCAAGGAGGGATGTCAGTTCCTATTGGATGAAGTCTTCCTAGACCTTGAAGTAAGAAGGGCGCTAATTGGACTGAAGTATATTTACTCTGTGTTGAAGTGCCAATGCATTTGACTGCTTTGACTTTGACATTTTATTGAGCAGCATCACCTGAATGAGCTGCTGACCAGGAAGTGGCTGACCGGCTCTCACGCTGTGGACACCATCTGTGTGACAGTGGAGGACTATTTCAATGACTTTAACAAGATCAAGAAGCCCTTCAATCAGGTAGGATGAAAGCAGAACATGATAATGGTAGCAGGGTGTCACCAAAAATTAATTGGTTTGTATGAAAACTAAGGGAAATGTTGGTCATGGGGTCTGACTTTAGTTGTGGGACAAGTTTCACATTCTGTCAGTTCTATAGCGAGGGGGAGAGCTATGAGCCCTGTGGGTGCCAGAGACTGTTAAAATGACCTAATAACATGTTGGCTGTGATGTTTGCAGGAGATGACCAGCGAGGCCTTGCGCAGGGTGGTTGTGGAGTACATTAAAGCAGTGATGCAGAAGAGGATCACTTTTAAAAACGCTGATGAGAGGAGGGAGGGAGCAGAGAGGATGATCAACGAGGCTGAACAGTTTAAGTTCCTCTTCAGGAAACTGGCTGCTGTGAGTTCACATATGATAGCATCTCTATACTACAGAGAAACCCTCTTGAGGCTGGATGGGCACAGCTAATTTGGTTGCTTGCTGCGTATAGGGTGAAGACACAGACCGGCTCTGTGGTGCCATCGCTGCCATTGCTGAGGTGTTCAAGCTGACTGACCCCACACTGCTGTTTCTGGAGGTCACCACTCTGGTGTCCAAATATCCTGACATCAGGTACACACAAATTTACAGCCGTTTCACCTGGCAGCAGTAACTGATATCTTCTTTGTGTTGACTCTTATTAATCACAATGTATCATCTTTTATATTATCAACACCCCCCCCCCCCCAAAAAAATACAATCTGTTTTAGTTTGGCAGTAAAGACATTGATTTGAGGCTCACTCACTCTAGGCCCACTGCAGTAGTCAATACTGTTACTGTTACTGTTGTCACACTAACTTTTTCCATTAGTAGCACTAGTGTTTCTTTCTGAAAATCTTAGGAGCACCAGCACAAAATGTAAGAGCACCATTTAAATTGTCATGCAATTTTATTTTTATTTTTAAAAAATCCTTGGTAATAATTAGACCATTTACAGAAATAACAATGTTATGTTGTATTTTCAAGGAAAACACTTACAAAGTACATTGGAGCTTTAAGAGAAACCATCAATTGATGATTTGAAGTATAGACTTTGTTTAATTGACACCTGCAAGCAGTGATGAACGGGCCCTCACCGTCCGCACACGTCAGGCTGCGGCGCCATCAATTAGCGCGCTCACCTGTTACTTGCATGTCATCATGGGGAGAAAACAATCAGGAAACGCCATGACAATCGGATGATGTTTATCTGACTTTCAGTGTCAAGTGGGTTATGGATATGACACAGTTTTGGTGCACAGATATATTCAGGGCGACTCCCTCTTAGGGATGTAACGGAATGAAATTTTCACACCGCGGTAATAGTGACAAAAATTATCACGGTTATGGGTATACCGCGGTATTTTTAAAATGTCTTCAAAATGCTGAAAAAACACTGATACACTGATAAATTGAAATAATTTCACAAAGATTTAAATAGATTTATTATATATCAATATAGTCCAAATCCAAAACCTTAACAAAACACTGCAAAATCAGCATTAAATAAGTATAAAAGAATGTATCAAAACTGTGCAAAATAAACCTTAAATACAGTAGAATGAGATGTATTGGCAGCAGCACTCGATTGGCCAGCAGATACTCTCTGTGAAAAAAATGAATAGAACATGTCATTATTAATTATTATGGTCAATACTAAGGGTGCAACCAACAGATCACAAAACTCACTGGTTGGTTAAATTTTTTTATCATTTATATTAAAACAAAAAGGATAATTGTTAAATGAATTATGAATACTCTATTTTGGCTCTTATTTCTATCTAGACATTCGTTATATTCACCATTTTATATCATTCTTTATATATAGTCTATTCTACAAATAACCCACAAGTGTTATATATTTCTGATATTACTTATATATATATATATATATATATATTGGCTGTCTGTCTCTCTGTCTGCCTGCTCATCTGTTTTCAGTGGACTCAGTCAGTCTGATTGGTCAAATGACTGCTGAGCCACAGGTAGACGCTGCTCCGGTAAATGGAGCTGAGGTGAATGGAGCTGAGATGAAAGTCAGTCATCTCAGTCAGTTTGCACTCACTAACTCAGTCCACCCAGTACGTGTTTGTCTCAGATCTTCCTCACTGCAGCTGTGCAGCAATATTTGGGCAATTATTAGGTCGACTTTGAAAAGTGAAATCTACAAATAATAAGCAGTGCAGATAACGTGCCAAATCACGGATCAACTTTGTTCAGTTATACCACTATCTGGTCAGTTTACATTAGTGACAACAGCAAATTAGACAGAGGCAGAGACTGCGGCGCCGTCAGATTGCGCGCTCACCTATTACTTGCATGGCATGCTGGGGAGAAAACAAGCAGTAAACATCATGTCAATCGGATGTTATTTGTCTGATTTCCTGTGTCCAGTGGGTGGGGCTATGGACATGACACAGTTTTGATGCACAGATATATTTAGGGCAACTCCCTGTAGATAGGACATTGCATGGTGAACTTACGAGGACTTGATGCTTCATGGCACAGGATTTAAATGGACGGCACCACCACGGCCAGCAGGTATGACGTAGGGTGAAGATTTTCCTAATGTGTCATTGGCATGGTCTGACATGCTGACTGTGAAGTCTGTGGTGTTGACTCCGTAGGAAGAGGTTGTGAAATTATGATGTGCGGAAATATTTCTAAATGGCCGACTTCGTATTGATGTGTAGATGTATTCAGGGTAACATTGTCTACATGTATGAGTAACTTGGTGGAGATGGGGCATTGTATGTGGAAGTTATAAGGACTTGATGATGCAGCAGAGGCGGAAAATGGCTTCCACCGTCACGACCCCCAGGTATGACAAATCCTAACGCTTCAAAGTATCGTTTGATCTTCAAGTCATGAAGATGACACTGAGTGAATTTGAAGATTGTGGTGTTAACAATGTAGGAGGAGATAATTTTCAAAGTAGGCATGAATTTGACAAAAATGGCGGCACACATCAAAATGGCGGACTTCCTGTTGGAGTGACGGTATCAGTCCAAGAGGCTTTTTTGTGCGTCTGCTCATGAGGAATCTGCGTACTGAATGTCGTTCATCTAAGCTCTTGCAGGAGGCGGGGCTGAACAATAGGGGGTGCTATGGAGCTAGCAGGTCACGACTACGCCCAACGACAACACAAATATATTCAGGGTGACTCCCTCTACATTCCCCAGAGATTTGGCCGAGATATTAAATTGTATGAAGAAGTTATGAGGACATGATGCTTCACAACAAAGGATTTTAATGGCGGGCATGATACTGAGTGACTGTGAAGTCTGTTGTGTTAAATCTGTAGGACGAGGTCATGACAGTACGAGGATCGGAAATATATCAATATGGCGGCCACAATCAAAATGGCCGATTTAGTATGATGCTGAGACGTATTCAGGGCGATACCGTCTACGTGTATGTGCAATTTGGTGTACATGGGAAATTGTATGTTGAAGTTATAAAGACTTGATGCTTCACGGCGAAGGAAAAAAAATTGTTTCCACAGTCACGCCCACCAGGTATGTTGTAGCGGAAAGATTTCCATAACTTGTGATCTTCAAGGCATAAAGATGATACTGAGTGAGTATGAAGACTGTGGTGTTTAAGCTCTAGGACAAGATAGTTTTCAAAGTAGGCATGAATTTGTCAAAAACGCCACCACACATCAAAATGGCTGACTTCCTGTTGGAGTCACGGTATCGGTCCCAATGACTTTTTTGTGCGTCTGCTCATGATGAATCTGCGTAACGAATTTCGTTCATCTATGCGCATGTGGAAAGCAGGGAAGGACAATAGGGGGCGCTACAGAGCCTGCAGGTCACAACCACGCCAAGTGACAATGCAGGATCGCAATTTTCGCCAGATGTGACGTATATTCAAAATTTGGTGAGTTTTCGGGTATGTTCAGGCTTCCAAAACTGCAGTCAAAGTCAGAGTAAAATAATTATTTCAGTTACAATAGGGACCTCACAGCTCGATTTTTTTAAATCAAGGAAGAAGATGTGACCACTGACACTGCACATTTTTTCTTCTTCGCCTTTTTCACGTATTGTGCTGCTTTCTGTCAGTCAGTATCACATTGATGATCGCCATGGCTCCGGTGCAGCAAAAAAATAAAAAGTAAGACTAGAAATTCGAACTTTCTGTCGTAAAATATGCAGAAAAAAATCAGGAGAAGCAGCTGCTAGATGTTTCTCTGTTGACCAGAAGAGAGTGAGAGATCAAACGGAGCTTCAGCATCTGTCCGAGGAGGACAGCAACAGGGCCAGGCTGCCTGGTTGAGGCAGGAAGAAGGCTAGCGAGGAGCCTGAGATAAATATGCAAGAATGAGTTATCAGCAAACGGGCACACCACAAGAGTGTCCCGCAAAATTATCAGGGCGATGGCAAAACCCCCCGTGAGTGACAGCAGAGATGAGGAGTTTGCCGCGAGTTTCCTCAGAGAAGTTGGCGAAGTTTGTGACATTTTCATCCTGAATATATGAGGAAGGAATTAAACGCCTGTCCCATATTGCTGCCTGGTCCCAGATAAACGCCTGGTCTGTTAAGTGATTGAGACAAATAAAAGCCCTGGCTATTATTTGGTCATTTACGGTACATGCATCATAAAAATCCGATCATAGTCGTTCTAACCCAGTAATTTGGTTTTCTCGAGTGTCATGTAAACGCACTGACTGAAAGGATAACTGCTCCCATGTGTGTATTGTACTGGTCTCATACCCCAAGTTGCAAAGCTATGCCATTACAAAACAGGGGTTGGTCGGTTTCAGTGATGTCCTAGATCAACAATGAATAGGATGTTGCAGGAACAACAACAACATGCTGATATCAGATCGTGCAGCAGACTGTACCATGTGCTGCCTCTAGTATTGGACTCTTGGTCTAGAATCTGCCTTGGCCTCTCTTTGGCATTAACATTGTTTCCTTGAAGCTTTTAATTCATTCCTTTGTCCCAGTAAGCCATTGGAGTGGTCAGGCATGCACATTACCCAAGCCCTGTACTGGTACAACTCAATTGAATGCATGCATTAAAAAATGTGATCGATTACACAGGATCCTGAAAGAATATTGCATGAGTTTCTACATGACTGTTATGATGTGGGTGTTCAGGAGGCAGTTGCACAGCATGTTGATGCCACATTAGCTAAGTTTTGCTGAGGTTTGCTATCCTTTGTTCTGTCCATAGAGAGGAGCACATCCAGGCGTTGCTGGCTGTGCGTGGTGATGCCAGCAGGGAAATGCGCCAGATGATCATTGGGACTCTCAGTGAGAATAAAGTCTCTTACTCTGGTGTGACACAGCCCATCTTCAAAGATATCACTGTGCCCACCATGACCATGACCACCATGACCACCATGACGTCCATGGCTACTGCAAAGCTGCTCAAATAAAGCCAATCACAATGACACTGTTTCCACCTTCAGCACCTTCAGAAATGAACCTATTGAGACCCTCGATTTATTTTTAATTGTTCAGTGCAGCTTGCTGTGTTTTACTGTCTCTGCCCTTACCAATAACTGTTTGTATTGTCATTCTGACCACATGTCAACTTCAACATAATAATAAAATTATCATTGTAAAAATAGATGTTGTATGACTACTAATGAGCGGTTGAAGCATTACAGCATTTCTCTGCTTTTTCTTCTCTTCTTCATTTTACTTTTTTCCCCTCTACTGTACTTTGAATTGTGTGCAGAGATGACAGTACCACAGAATTAAGAACACACAGCAGCCCTAATCCTCTTCCATATCCTCTGTAATAACCAGCACACAGCACTAAGAGAATCTTAGAATTTGGGATGAGTTATGCTGGTTCTTGAATTTCCTCATTGTCTACTTTCATCATCCTTTTAGTTTCTGCTTATTTACAGAGGTAGATAGGTGAACTACAGACTACAGGAGAAATTAAAGCAGTGCAGTGAAATCAATCTAATGTACAGTGAAATGTGTTGACATTTTAAAAAATTTGATTACATTTAATTTTGGCCAGCTTTATTTAATACTGTCATTCAAATTAACATGATCAACTATTGGTCAAATATGTGGCTACCTACAAAGAATTGAACTAGTTGCTCTCAATGTGCTTGCATAAGAACAGTTTACAAGAAGATACTCATGCAGACATACAGCTAAAGACATAGCGATCCGTGCAGAACTATTGTGTACACACAAGTAATTAAAAAAATACATTGAAATATTTAGATAAATACATATTTAAAAAAGCAACAATGACTAACAACATATTATGTCTGTAGGCAAGTCATGTGTTTTTAATTAATTCGAGATCTCAGGATAACAACACTGTGTTTTCCTGAGATAACGGGATATTTTTCTTGAGATCTCGAGATAACGAAACTTTGCTTCCGCAAGATAACAATATAATTAATTCGAGATCTTGAGAAATTAAAACGATGGTGTAGTATGTTATATCATTGCAGGAAACATCATTTAGTGTAGCAATGTCAGAGGAGCAGGAGCATATCGATCACCGCACACATATCTTTTCTGTGATGGAAATCTCAGGCCTATCATATCACAGTCATTATCTCGAGATCTCGAATCAATTATATTGGGAAAACAAATTAAATTAGCTCGTTATCACGGGAAAAGGGAGGAAATAAAATGTATGAACAAATCAGTTTTCTCGTGATAACGAGATAATTTCATTTTGCTTTCTCGAGATCTTGAGTTATTATCTCAAAATAACTGCCGTTTTCAGGAGATAACAGGATAATTTCATTTGTTTTCTCGAGATCTCGAGTTATTATTTCGACATATCAACTGCTGGTTTCCCGAGATAATGGGGTAATTCCTGAGGTAATAATTGTGATATGACAGGCCTGAGATTTCCATGACACACAAATGGCAATTCATAATTACTAGCAATATTCTTGTTTTGCACAGTGAAACACGTATTTGCTGTTTGTTGTTTTCTTCTCATTTGTTATTACTGTTACATTGACAACAGACTACTTGTTTTCTCAAGATCTCAAATTAATTATATCGTTATCTCGGGAAATCAAAGTTTTGTATCTCGAGAAAATGATCTTGTTATCTTGGGAAAACGGAGGAAATAAAATGTATGAATGCATGGCCCTTTACTTTAGAGCTTCCGTACTTAATAACTCTCTTGAAAGAGATAAATAATTGTAATGGTGCTGAAAGGTGATAGCTATTTAATGATGCTAAACTACACCATGAAGCTTAGTTACTGCTTCTTTGTCCACAATCTACTGTGCCCAGTTGGTGGCGGTGATGAGCCTGTAAGCTGTAAACACCACCGATAAACAAGAAGAAGAAGAAATCCGAAACAGGACGTTACGTCTAATCTGAATCTGCAGCTTGCTAAGCATGAATAAACCTATTTAGTTTACGTCGCCACCTGAAAACCAGACAGTCTGTTTTTCTTACACATCTGCTGAGATCACAGACGTCTGGACCTGAAGTGGGTAAGAGCTAAACGGGTCTAATGATGTATGTGCTTCTGGTGAGAGCTAAGCTAACGCTCTAACCAGCTTATGTTAGGTTCGCTAAGGTGAGCAGCTAACAGCAGCTACTGCCATGAACAGAACCAGCTCAGTGAATATTTTCTTCATTGGGAATTGTTGGACACACAATATCTTAAATTTCCGCTGCTAATAATTACCATTTGCCGTTCCGGGCTGTGTTTGTTCACTAATTTTAGCCAGGTAGCAGGAGCCATTCAGGGTCACAGAGAGATAAACAAGCTAGCGTCACCCATAAAGCTGAAGCTGTGTTTAAAGAGGTCACGTTTAAACGGCTAGCGTTTAAGAAATGCAGCTGCCATACAGTTTAATTGTACTCTTGCATGTCTTAAAGCTAATGCAACTCCTATAGTGATGATAAAAGTACACAGACATAACTTATTCAGTTGCAGGTGTTGAGGTTCTATGCCTAACGTTAGCAAGCTCATGGAGCATCAGTATAAACAATGGCTTGATGGCTCGTCGTGGCTATACTCGGAAAGACGAGATAATGTTTTAATTTCCTTAAGAAAATGCGCGCGATTAATGTAAGCATTAATGACTTTGTTGCTAGTGTTAGAAAAAGATTCCCAATATCATATAAAATGATCATACAAATCCATGTATTGAATAAAGAAGTATCCACTGCCATACCACTAGACTGCAGAGCACCTCTTTCCTCAGGCGGTGAGACTCCTCCATCCTCAGCAGTCGACCAGTAATAGTTCATTTGTTTTAGCTCACTATTCATTCAGATCTTTATTTGTTTTGTGTTTTGTGAATGAGCATATGGAGACTACAACTTGAATTTCATTGGACAACTCTGTGTTGACAAATAAATGAACCTTGTACCTTGATAGTGATTTTCAGTAAACACAGAGGATGTTGATGTGGCTCCATATAATTTAAATCACTACAAAATGCACAATAATCAATAAACTGTATATGTATGTCATCATGGAGTTATACACATTATTCATATTAAAGTTCATTATTCTTACAGCTGTAAGAAATAGCGTAACAGGCTTCATAGTCTCTAGGTGGCCCACTGCTGTTCGGGATTTATATTGATAAATCGTTTCAAACAGGTGTGTGATTAACCTGGATATGAAGCGTCCATAGCGCAAAATGATATAACGTTAGTTTCTAAAGAGACAAGACTGAGCCCACTCTCCATCTCTCCCTCCTCGTTAAAAAAACGAGGGGAAACACTGCAATCCACTGCTCTCCTGAAAAACTTGGAAGCTTAAATGCATTGCTAAGAAAGCAGGAAGCTAATCTGTAACATAATCAAAGTTTTTTACTTCTGTTCCAATCATTTGTTGAAAAAGCTTAATATTCTTATGAAGGATGATGGGCAACTCGGAGCTAAAACTAGTAAGCGGGTAAGAGAGTAAGAGGTGCCATCTGCAGAGAATTCCATATGATTTTAGACTACGTCATCCATCACACGTGGTTCTTGAATATCTTCATTGTCCACTTTTGTCTTCCTTTTGGTTTCTGCTTCAGACCAGTTCAGACTGAGTCAGTGCAACAGAGGCTCTGTTATACTAACAGCTGCAAAGGACCCTTTGTTAAACACATAATCATGTGCATTTCTGTTTGTGCATTAAAAATCAAACAATGTAGACTCAAGTCAGCATTGTTAAGCTATAAAAGTTAACAGTTAATTGTCAAAATTGTTAAATGTTGTTTTAGATTTATAATTTAGAACTTTTCTTAGTTCCAGTCACGTTTTTTCTTAAAAAATTTACATAAAAGAAATTAAACTCATGGGACACTGAAAAATCCTAAAGCCTTACCAATTGCTTTTTTTCACGTGACTGGTTGAAAATGTGTTCTAGCACCCAGATCCTAAGAAAGTATAAGGAAACTTGGCAACGTGTATTCATTTCAATAGTTGTCGCTGCATGTCTACGGTCACCAAAATAAAAATAGTATCTCATTAATTAGTACAATAGTTTGACAATGCGAAATGATGTATAGGCCCATGAAAATAAGAGTAACATTTTGTCCACAGAGAACCGATTGACATCATGTAATATGCAACCAGCCAAGCTTGGTCATTCCATCCCGACTCAGCAAGGGTCTCCCAGTTCATGAATTTTCTTGAAGAACAAAAAAAAAGAATGTCAATACTTCGATTAAATTCATGGGACCTCACAAAATCCCAAAGCTGTGGTCCAAATACTACAAATACAAAATAAAGTTCAGATTTTTTTAAGTTTGGCCCAATTTTAGAATTATTGTGATTCTTTGTATGTGTATTCTGAGCCTCACCAGTCGCTCATTTTCACTGGGTGGGTTGAAAGGTATCAGACAGATAAAACGCCTTGAAGTCCACACAGTACAAATATCTACATACGAATTAAAACCACTGAATGTATTATTAGAGCCAGTGAAAAGTACAAAAAAAGCTAAAACGTTTTTTTTTTTATAAACGATGGAGTAATATAACACCTTTTGATTATTTATTTATTTATTTATTTATATATATATATATATATATATGAATGAATATTAACACTTTCGCACACTTTTTAACAATAATCCGTCTTGTTAAAACTAGACAGTTAAAGTTTCAACTTTAATTTTTTTCAAGAATATCCATGCCATGAACTGGGAAAAATTCTTAATTTTGGGTGAGTTGGCATGGAATAACCCAGCCATGACTTTCAAAATTGTTTAACCTTATGAAAAACAGGCTCAATAGGCATAGCACAGATAGAAAAGCTTATTACCACAAAAAACAAAAATCATTTTTACTCTAAATAAATATCTTTAATTTTAGAAAATGATCTCCAATAGATTTCACTTTGTTGCAACCACATGTTGATTCTGTGTAGCATTAATATAGTTCTATCACATTCCTGCATAGACAACAGACTGCCACAGATCTTGCTTGATATAGCATACAATGTATGGCTATGAGATTGCTTTTATAATTGCTAACTTTAAAAGTAAGACTGTTACTAACTAGAAAATGTGAGTGTTGACAGCTGTAGTGAATTTGAAAGTATTTCTGGTATTTCAGTATTTCTCAGTACTTCAGAGCTGAAAAAAAGAAAAGAAAAATTCCATTTCCAAAACTGATACATTTCCAACTATTATTTTTACTCTCCTTAAATGTGTTAAAAAATAAGATTAAAAATATCTGAAATAAAGATGTTATATTACTCTCATCATTTATGTTTGTTGATAGAACTGGCTGTAATATTGCATACAGTAGTGTGCAGAGTGTTTTCCATTAGGTTTAAGGAAATGTATAACTCACAGTGTGTAATGGCCTGGTTTGTTGTACAGTGGGGGCGCGACATGAGTTGGTATAGAATGACCCTGTTAAATGCAGGACACTGGCCAGAGTGGCGCATAATGCTACAACCACATCAGTGCTGTGTTCCTGTTAATTTAAAGCCACTGTATGTGTAACATTAATCAGCAGCTCTTATCGTTCTTTCAGGTCCATCAAGCTTGCTGAAGTTTGCCCCTTCATCCACTCATCATGGTAGAATACTACCAGGTGTTAGGAGTCCGGAGAGACGCGTCTGCAGATGACATAAAGAAAGCGTGAGTTGACACAGTTTTGAAGTTGCATATCTGAGCTGTGACGCTCTGAGACAGTTCAGCAGATTTCTGCACAGCGATGCAGTCACCTTGTTGTCTTCCAAAGGCTCTGGCTGCCAGCCATACAGTTAATGAATGACTCTGTCTATGCTGCTCAACTTTCTATAGAGCCTCATTTACAACAAAACTACAGAGTGAGCTCGAACTAAAAGACTAATCAATTTGCAACTCAAGGTTTAAGAGTGTGATGGGAAACATTTGTAAAATCAAGACAAGTTAACAGAGCATGTGAAGGTAGTGCTGAGTTTGAACAGTTTCTTGTGCTCTTTGACTTTAAACTGCTCACGCTGAGTTTTCTCATATGCAAACTGCACTGTTTTGGAGTGGATTGAGTGGCGTTTATCTTCAGACGCCATTAATGGGCAATTTGGCTTGTGATGTCATCTGTTATTACTTCTTCACAGTTTTCTCCATCTGTTCTCACTGCACTTAATTGTTGAAATGGCCACATCCTGCTGAAACCCTATAAGCCAAATTTGCAGCTCAGTTGCTCCACACATGTTTTAAATCTGTTCCTGTGCTCTCAAATCATGATTTGCATTATAAGGGCTGTTTTGTGCCCTTTAGACAGTTTTATCAGTCATACTACAGCTCACTTATGAATTATGTTCTTATTATTATATAATTAGTATATTACACCACCTCACAGACTTGTTTTTCATCATTTTTCATGCCCCCTTTTTTCATTGTTGTCCCTCATCAATGGATATCATCACTTCACTTCATTTTTTAACTTATTTTGGAGTTTAACTCATTTTTATTTTAAACTCTTCCCATTTTTTCTCTCTCCAGAAGTCATGACCTGGTAGTTTAGGACAACCCACAGACCTTCTTACTAGATGTTTTGTTTTCTACTGAACTACACTTTCTACCCATATCACCTTGTGTGTTGTGGACTTTAACAACGTCCTCCTTAGCTTAGCTGTGCTATTAGCTGTTTCACTGGTGGTTAGGGCTGCAGCTATTGATTAGATTCAAAGATTCAAAGGTTTTATTCATCACATACTGCAGTGAAATGTATTTGTGACATGTACTGTACTTCTGTGCTCAATTTAAGTAAAAATAAAAATATAATGCAGTGCAAGTAAAAAAAATTTTTTGTTCAGAGTGCAGAGTTCAGGGCTCTGATTGCCACAGGGAAAAAACTGTTCCTCATCCTCTCTGCAGGGGTGATGGGGATCCTTGATAATCCTTCAAGCTCTGTTGGTACAGCATGTGGTGTATAAGTCATGCAGAGGGGGAAGTGTGGCACCCATGGTCTGCTCAGCAGTCCTCACCACCCTCTGCAAGGCTGGTCATTCCCCACAGGAGCTGTTACTGTACCA
Organism: Diplodus sargus; assembly: GCA_903131615.1. Taxonomy (NCBI): domain Eukaryota; kingdom Metazoa; phylum Chordata; class Actinopteri; order Spariformes; family Sparidae; genus Diplodus; species Diplodus sargus. The sequence goes on along the minus strand of CAEMYA010000341.1, from coordinate 1,267,928 downwards.
GACAGATATGGCTCCAGTCAGTATACTCTGTACAGCAGCAGAGTAGAAGGAAATCAGGAATCCGTTCGGAGACCTTGAATCTGCTGAGCTGTCTGAGGTGATAAAGGCGCTGTCTTGCCTTTTTCACCACAGTGTCCCTGTGTAAAGTCCAAGGTAAATCCTTGGAAATGTGCACTCCGAGGTATTTAAAACTGCCTAGAAGGTCAGCGCAGGTCGTGATGACTCGTCCTGAGATTCTGTCCAGGCCTGCCGCCTTTCTGGTGTTCACCATTTTTAGCTCCCCTCTATTGTCATGCTCAGAGAAAACGGGGTTGAGTGCTGCCTCACTGGTAGAGCTCCTTCCATCGGCATTTGTCAGCCCAGCATTGGCATGGCCAGTGTTAGCATTGCCAGCTTCGAAACACGCATAGAAGGAGTTCAGTTCGTTTGCTAGCGTCTCGTCCGCACTCACCAAACAGGGGCGTTTTCAACAAAATATACCATTGATTAATCAGTTAATCACATAAGAAATATTTTTGCTCTATGATAAAGCAATAGTAAATGTACAAAAGAGGAAACTGAACCTAACTGTTGGGAACTAATGAACATGGATGTGAGCAACATTAATTCTTGCGTGAGTTAATGACGCTCATAAGTATGACTAGCTAGAGTGTAAGGTTTCATATGAAGTTATCAAAACACAGAATCTCAAATTTTGAGCTGTTTATTACAAATCCAGAGGTGGACATTATTGTATAGCCTAATAAAGCCCTTAGTCAGAAGCACAGCCTCTGATTGTTCAGCACAGGTAGGGACTGCCTGTGGATGACCAACAATCATTCCAACAATAACAAGAATCATTTTTAACACAGAAAATAGATAAATAATCACAAAAGGCATTCAGCATTGGATTTATCTCTCTGGATTTATTTTGCTAAGTCTCCAAAAAGACACTGTAGTTCAAGGCTGGATTACAAAGCCGCTGATAGGGATATTCTCAAACTGGAGGTATCATCAGCACAACAGTCTGCAACATGCAGCTTCCCAAAAATATGTAGCGTGTTGTATATGACACCAATGATGAAAAGGTCCGGTGGCAACGCATTACTTAATTACTCTAATGTTACAATATTTTTTTTTTTTACTGCTAGAAGCAGTACATTGCTGTAACATGGCACTTTTAACACAACACTGTCAGGGGCAGGGTATAAGAGGGTAAGAGGTTGTATTGTAAAATAAAAGCTTGGGGCAGCCCTTTTAAAAATAAAAGAAAAAAAGACTGAACTAATTCTTCTTTGGGACTGTGTATAACTTTTGTCATAATTATAAACACGAACGCGAACCTGATCTGTACTTGACCTTTGGGGCCAATAGCCATATATCAGCCGATATTCTTATATATATGGAATATTTACAGAATCTGTTGCTGTTACCCTGCAAATAACTTTATTGTACATCATTGCACTAAAATGGTAAATGTCACGGGGAATGTGATAATCATGAATTACCCCAGGCATCTTTTTCTGCATCAAGTTCTGTTAAAACCTCAAAAAATTAAATCGGCACATATAGGAAAATATGATTTTCTGTTTTAGTGAACAAGACTGCTAACAGAGTGACGCTTATCTCTGACAAATGCATTTTATGTACTCTGGCTCCTTCACGGTAAAAGCCATCCTGTGGTTCTGCAGTTGAACTGTGTTCATGTGAAGCAGCAGAAGAAATGCTGGGTTTCCTTTAATTGTAACTTTTAATGCCTGTAAACACATGAAGAGAATGTTTGGAGAGTTTTGGGGGGTGACAGTTAAAGAGTTAATGGTATTGAAAATGTGGTTTGATATGATGAAATTCTTCTTTGAGATTGTTTTAATTTTCTTTATATAAAAGTTGAATTACAGTGCTTGACACCACACATCAACAGAATATCAAATAATGCAAATATTACAAGTGGTAGTAGAAGGTTAGAACATTGTAATTGGGAGCATCGGAACAAAATGTGCATAAATTACCAAATTTCCATAGGAATGCGCAGGGCAGGAGACACTGCTGGTTGTTTTTTGTGCTTCTCTTAACAGTCATTAGTACTGTGACATGACGGCTAGATAGAGTTCCTAAGCACCACATTGTATTGTTTTCAGGTGAGTCGTATTAAGCAGCCATCATCTGTCCTCTGTCCTCATGTAGGTACAGAAAGCTTGCCCTGAGGTGGCACCCTGATAAAAACCCAGAGAACAAGGAGGAGGCTGAGAAGAAGTTCAAGGAGCTGTCAGAAGCTTATGAAGTCCTGTCTGATGGTTTGTATCATAGCTGCCCAAACAAGTCTGCTAATTTACAACGACTGAAACACTTAATGGAAGTGAATGATGTAGAAACTAGGAAAACACACTCTGTGAAGTGGTGCTTCTGTTTCTGACCAGTTAGTTGTATTCTATTTTTTTTTATTCTAAACTGAGTTGTCTCACTTTCCTCTTCCAGTCAACAAGAGGAGCATATATGATCGCTATGGCAAACAGGGACTGACAGGGAACAATGCAGGAAGAGGTAAGTGTTCCTGTGAGAAAAGTGAAAAAAAATGTGCCGGTAACAGAAACCTCTGTGTGTCAACAACTGTTATATTTCATGTTTGAAGTTAAGAAAACATATGGGTCCAAAAGTCTGAGACCACATTTGTAATATTGTCTTCTAAACCTAAAAATAATTATAAGTGAAAGTGTCAGAAGTCAGACTTCAGAGTTGGCTCATGGTTAGACTAAAGGTTTGTCATGGGGCAGTGCCTGTAACAATCATATCATGGACTTTCCTCCACAGTCACCTGACCGCACCCCCATTGAACGTTTGAACAGACTTTTGGAACCAACTGTAAAACACCAAATGGTTGTGTTTTATTGAAAGTATTCAGTGGTGATGCAATAGCTTCTGTCCCTAGAAATGATTTCACTGCTCATTGTTTGTTCCAGTTCCTCTGATCCTCCCACTGTTACTCTTAGAGTCATTAAGTGCCCTTTTCAACTTCCCACTGGGATTAGCAAAGTAGCAAATCAAGCCAAAGCATAATGCTGGCTTAGTGTAAGCTTTAAAAATGATTTCAGTGGCTAGGAGAATAGTTTGAAATGGATGCCAAATACATCAGATGCTCCAGTTCCAGTGACCCATCAGATTAGGGGGTGTGCATCCAGACCCAACAGAGTTGACTGTTGGGTAATTCTGCAGAAGCATAGTTGATGTTGAATTGAACAGATGGAGATGGCCCAGCAGGTGAAAATAAACAGTGACTGAGACCTGAATTTTGTACATGCATTTTGTTATTGGTTTGCTTTTGTTTTTGGTTGATGTACACAGTTTACATCCATTTTCATTGTCACGATGTTTCAGGGGGCCACTTTCACAATGGAGATCACTTCCACGAACAGTTCACATTCCGCAACCCAGATGATGTCTTCAGGGAATTCTTTGGTGGCAGAGACCCATTTGCAGACTTTTTTGGTAAGTCATAACATTTCAGTGTAAAGTATGGATGTCACTAATGCTTTAGTTTGACTCTTTCCCAAAATGCAGAATTGACAACTTTCAGCTTCCTTATTTCATTATTTCCTGCTCCAGTTTTCATTTATTGTAATACTCTCACTTCTTTTGTATTCTGTCCTGTTTTCAGGTGCAGATCCGTTTAGTGATGATCCATTTTTGGGCAGTGGCCGGCGGCACCAAAGTCGGTCCAATCGCAACCGGGCAGGTGGCTCGTTCTACGGGGGCTTTGTTGGTTTTCCTCCCTTTGGCGCAGGCTTCTCACCCTTTGACCCCGGTTAGCAGTGCAACAATAATTAAAGAAATGATTATGAAAATATGTGCCAATGTTAACCACACTAGCTGAAAAATAGTCCATACTGTTACCTGTTTAAATGAGACTCACTCTTTCTGTACTTTTTATCTCAGGCTTTGGTTCTTTTGGCTCCATGAGCGCCATGGGTCCCATGGGTCACATGGGTCACATGACAACCATGGGCAGTCTAGGAGGTGGAGGCTTCACCTCTTTCTCTTCCACCTCCTTCGGGGGAGGAGGTGGAGGAGGGGGCATGGGCAACTTCCGCTCTGTGTCCACTTCCACCAAAATCGTCAACGGCAGAAAGATCACTACTAAAAGGTAAATTTGGATCAGTTTGGATATCGCAGAGAAACTAATGAACTGCACTAAGGCTTTAGACTTTGTCACATTCTCTAAACGTTACAGCATTTACATGGTATGAATCCAAACCATTCTGGAAACTTGCTTATTTATAAATAAATAAATACAAATGATAGAAAGTTGCTCTGTGCAGACCCTTCTTACACTACAGTAAGTTGTAGTACACCCTGTGTTCTTTCATTCAACTAATATTTTATGTAAGGGTCAACTTGTTAGGTTTTGTTGGTCAAAGGTTAAGGTCACTATGAGGAAATTCTGGAGAACTGATCTCCTCATTTATGAAGAATGTTCAGGAGACTGGGGTGAATTACACTGAAACATTTATTGAAGCTCCATCAAGGAGAACAGGTAGAAGCTTCACAGGTTAGTCCACTGTGTAGGACTGGACCAGTTCTCCAGTGTCTCATCATATCCTTCAAGCTCAGAAATGTGGGAAACAGTCTGCTTACAGCAGATAGGTCGAAGGTCGTCCTATGAGTTTACATAAACAACAGCCATGGTTTGTCAGAGATCTGTTCTGTAGACATATCCACAGCTGCTTTGAACTGCTAAGTTTGCAAAGACCGCTGAGAGATACAAACTCATAGATCAGACGTCACTATGCCCTCATCCATACCTTATTGGGCCTAACGTTTACAGGGTACATACAACATCTTCTCTTCTCTTTACACCAGAGTGTACTTGGCTTTAGATTTACAGAAGATGAAAACAATGTACATCAGTGAAGGAAAAATAAGTCAACCTTAAAAGAGCTGTCTGTCTGTCTGTCTGTCTGTCTGTCTGTCTGTCTGTCTGTCTGTGTGTCTGTGTGTCTGTGTGTGTCTCTGTCTCTCTCTCTCTCTCTCCCTCCCTCCTCCTCAGTGCAACTCTGAAAGGACAACTAGCAAAGAAACAAAAACCCCCACAGCACAAATCCACCACAGATAATGACACACTGTGATACCCCTGTCTAACTAATAAAAGGTCACTTTGATGAGGAGATGTATTTGGGGATCTGGGTGAGGTAGACAAGTGGAAATTCCGAGAACTATACAGTTGTTCTCCAGAAGTGACAAAACATCCTCTGTGGACCAGGTGATAATTCAAGCCTTGTGTCAATATGTGTAACAGTCCTTACATGTTGAAATACAGTCATAATGCAACATCTGCCGATCGGTCTGGATATTCAAAAGGATCTCTTTAACGGATGAATGAAGCCAACGATGTGTCTCATTCAGCTGAGAGCTCTGTTTCTTCTTTGTAGTAATGCCTCCCCTCTTCCTCGCCCTCTCCTCCTTGTGATTCTTTTCTTCCCCAGAATTGTGGAGAATGGTCAGGAGCGGGTGGAGGTGGAGGAAGACGGGCAGCTGCGGTCACTAACCATTAATGGTAAGGAGCAGCTGCTGCGACTGGAACACAAGTGAAGATGGAAGCATCCTCCGCTGGAGAAGTGTTACCTCAGCACAAACATACCAACCAACATGAGCTTGACGCAGAAGGAAAAAAAGCAACAAAACAATGTAATAATAGTGCTCTACTGTTGTTTGGATGTACATACTTAGGTTGTGTTTATTCCCCCTCATGTCATCTCCCTGCAGACTCTCATTTGTTAACCGCCCATTCAAATCCAAGGATTTGGATGCAGACTTTTCTATGCATTTTGTTAATGTATTTCTGATTTGGAGCTGTCCTTGTATTTTGGCTCAGGGTGGTGTTATTGTTTTAGTGTTTGGGACCACAGTATTGTTCTGATG
>CAEMYA010000341.1:1218032-1256967 GCA_903131615.1 Diplodus sargus | reverse complement strand
CTCTCCCTCCCTCCCTCTCTCTCTCTCTCTGCCCCCCCCGGCCTCTCGCTCTCTCCCCGGGCCGTCCTGCTCTCACTTGTCTCTCTCTGCCCGCTCGGATCTGTTCTCTTCTGTTCTGTGTTGGCTCATGGCGCTCAGCGACGCGGACACTCTTCCCGGGACATTTCCTGTCCTGCACTGAAACAGTGTAGTTGTGTCTGATCTGGTCAGAATGTGGCTCTGCAGCGGTCTGTGTTCTCCCGGGAGGCTTCGTGAAGCAGCGGCCGGAGGGGAGTCGAAGCAGCTGAGATAACTAACTGGGTGCTATGGTGGGACCTCCTGGAAGTGAAGGAAGAGGTCGGCTTCACACACATCTCAGCGCTTTACACAGAGGTGGGCTTCTTTGACTTCACACACTTGTTTCAATGTATTTCACGTGTGTGTTTGAATAGCAGTCAGCTGATCTCCGATGAAACGGAGAAGAAAGCGTTCAGACGTGCTTCAGATGCTTTATATCCGTTTACTTTTTAAACTTGGGCTCGGGTGCTCTAATCGCGGGTTAAGCCTGAGTCGCCTAATCTCTTTGCAACGAACGCAACGACGCTCTCACTTTGAGCTCTTATTCTGTTCGACCACAATTCAACCTGTCTGCAAAAGATTGGGTAAAGAAAGTAGAGAGGGCCGGCAGCATGCACCTCTACACTGCTGGTCAGGACCATCAAGTGATTCGCGCTTTAATAAACCCAAGACTTCAACTGTTAAGATTAGTTGATTAGAAATGAGATTGTATGTTGCGGAATATTGTTCAATATTTTCGGACTCATTTTTTAGTAGTGACGTCGCAGGTCGGCTCCTGCAGTAGACGTGAGTCCCATGAGTGTCCCAGGAGAAGATAGACAGTCTATAATTAACTAAGGCAGACTTGAGCCAGGGGAGACGAGGACTAATACCACTACTGGGATTTGTGGAACTCCATTACACAATCAGATAAAGGTCCCACAGTCAGAGGACTTCTAACGGCAGCATAAGCCTTTATATTTCAACAGGAGAACAAATATTCTGTTTAGATTCCATCCAGTCTCTCATGGTGAATAGGACATTCCTAATTGTTATTCATTATATAAGAAAAGCCTGAAAGATGTGCAGTCTCATTATTCAGTGACTTGGTTTCAATGAGCCCCCTACAGTTTACAGCGAAAGGGCTGCTAGATTTCACAGTGTATCTCCATTTTTACCTCATGTATGATATGGGCTGAACATTGCTTTCCAGTGTCAATAGGCAGATTTGCAATTTTGATTTGGTGTAAGTAAGGCTCTGCTATGGGTCTGCTGCTCACTGAACCAAAATAATTGACTGTTTGCTGTGAATTCTAAAAAACATTGTCAAATACGGGCTGTTGATCGAAGAATTGCAATGTGTATAGACTTTTTTCCCCTGTCTTTTTCATAATAAGAGAATATCCCTGTAAAATCAGGTAAAATCACCTTATTTTAATAAATCTGCTGTAAACGTCTGTAACTTTAAATTGTAAGAATCCAACATTTATAAGACATTTGCACATTTCTTAAATGTGTTTAGCACTGTATTAGCACTGTACCCTGTGCTGATTTAGTATTGCAGTGTTCACAATAAAATCACAGATACTGCGTAAAAAGCAAATACCATTGTTAAAGCAGGGTTATCACTGTAATAAAAACAGGCAAAGCATGGTTATCAGTGTGAACACAGATACTAAAACCAAACACGGCCCACTGTTCCCATAATGCTATGTGCTACGTAGTTTGTTAAGTTTGCTGTTTGTGTTCTAAAATGCATATTATTTTTTATCATTGTTTATAATCTGCCTGTTCAGAACGTGGCTGCTATCAGTAATTTTCATTTTTGTGCTTGTTTATAGTTTCTAGCATTATTGCACAAGTGTTTAATTTCTTGACAGCAGCTGTACACTGGGACTGTAAGAGTGGGATTTTGACTTTCTGTGTTGAACGCCATGAAATGATTCACATTGTTGAAACCTGCATCTGGCAAGAATAACAAGGTCTGTACTTACAGTGAAATCCAGTGCTACTACAGTCAGATCGTGCCATGTTGTGATATTTTTTGGCAGCTCTCCACAATGAATTCAAGATATGAACATTGAATGAAAGATTTCCTTTACTAATCTGTTGTAAGTTGTGAAAAGTGGAAAAGTTATTGTGGCTTTGAATAACTTTTCTATGTGAACTTAAAGTAAAAAAAAATGCCTTTGACAGGTCAGAATGAATGTATACATCGATATACGGGGAAAACTATAATTTTTACAGTAATTCACTGTTGATTTATGTCTAATATTTTGCTGTAGTTGTCAAACATATTACGATTATTCAATACTTTGTTTTTCACATGATACAGAGATATCATACAGCATGAAAGCACAGTATTATCTGATTGGAGCATTAAGGTGAACCTTCTTTTATTATTAGATGTTGAGGCCCTGTCTTGAGGGTCCTGATTTAAAACCAAGTTCAAAATATTTATTATTTCAGTTTTTCGCTTATAGGTTGTAAATTGCATGTATACCAGTGCATTGCTTTGGGGGGCGAGGGTTGATCATTTATTGAAGGATTGGTGGTGTGATCTACAGCTTCTCATGTCCAAGTTTCCTTTCCAGGTTTCCTTGAATAAGATAAACCACAAAATAGTTTTTTGGGGGTTTTTTTTGTTTTTTTTCTTGAAAGATCTGGAACACTTTATAATAACCATCATTAATAAATGGTACATGTATAGTTAATGAGATAGCATAAAATGACATGCTTCATAAACTCTGTATTAAGCAATTGTAAAGGTTTATAAACATCAGTTGTAACTTTAAAATGGCCATCAAAATAATGTTTATAGATGAACTACTCAGTATTTATGAACATCAGTCGACACTGAAAAATCCTTCATAAATGGTTTATAGTGCATATCATTGTTAACTGTCAAATAACTTTTAACAGAGGTTTACTTTAGTATAGATGTACCACTCCTTAATAATGACTACATATCTATGTCACTTAGAACAAAATGAATGTAGTGTTCTGCACACAGAGACTGGGGGCTGAGGATTAAGAGAGACCAAGCAACTCATTTGTTTCTACAGGTCCCTGAGCAAGTTAATCTGGCCACACACAGACACGTGATTTATTCTTGTTTTATTCACTACGAGTGTGTAGCTTATTATCTTGTGATCCCTGAAGAGGCTCTAGAGGTCATTTGGGAAAATGCTATGATTGTCTGACTGTGATCAGACTTCTTAATGTATGGTGTCTTCTTTTCCAGCCATGGATCTATCCAGGAGTTCAGTGGTCTGAACACAGCCAGGTGAGCTTGGTGGGCTTGGGAAAGCTTCCCCTTCGGTCTACCACCATCATCTCACTGAGCCTGATAAGCTCCAGACACTCACATACACCACTCTAACCTCTTATTGAGGTGATCCATCCACACAGCAAAAGAGCAGCACAAGCACAGCAAACATGACTGACAGAGTGAGCTACAGCACACCCAAAGTCAACCCTCGGCCCGCAGCGGCTCCTGTGCTTCCCCCTGAGCCCATCGACATCATTCGCATCAAGGCCCGATCAAGGCGAGTCAGGCTCAATGTCGGAGGGCTTACACATGAAGTCCTATGGAGAACACTGGACCGACTGCCCAGAACCCGTCTGGGACGGCTAAGAGACTGCAACACCCACGAGTCCCTGCTGGAGATCTGTGATGACTACAGCCTCAATGAGAACGAATACTTCTTCGATCGGCACCCAGTGGCCTTCTCCTCCATCCTCAACTTCTACAGAACAGGGAAGCTACACATGATGGAGGAGATGTGCGCCCTGTCCTTTGGCCAAGAGCTAGACTACTGGGGAATCGACGAGATCTATTTGGAGTCATGCTGCCAGGCACGGTACCACCAGAAGAAGGAGCAGATGAATGAGGAGCTGAGGAGGGAGGCGGAGACGCTGAGGGAGGGGGAGGGGGAGACGGAGGAGGAGGGCTGCTGCCCCGACAAGAGACAGAAGCTCTGGGATCTGCTGGAGAAACCCAGCTCATCTGTGGCTGCAAAGGTAACAACAGCTGCACACACTCTACAGACATGCTGGTAAAGGGAAATTTCACTCAAAAATAATTCCATTCTAACATCCCTTTTCTGGTTTATAGTACCTGCACTGTGTATTCTACTGAGAAGCACCTCTGTGAATCATTGAGTTGAGCTCTGTTTTTTTTTTTTTTTTACAAAGAATTCTGAGATTTAAGTCAGAACTTCTTCTCCAGAAAAACATCAAATAAAAACTAAAAGTTTAAAGACAAAAATCGAGAACTAAATTCAACTTTCCACAATGGTCATAATCCTCTTCAGTAGTACTGGGGTGTGGTGTGATACAGTCAGTTTGTTCATTAAGATGAGCTCCTTATACACTGATAGTGACCTAAAGCATCTTCGTCAAATTTGAGGAAACACTAGTGATGTCACAATGATGTCATCAGAGTTATCGCATCTTGGAAGGAGAGACTAGAAATTTATAGCACGATGCAGCTCCATGGAGAAGCTTCAGAGGCCATTAGAGAGCTATAAGAACCATAATCCTCCTTCACTTACAAAGTACAGAGACACAAGGTGGAAGAGGGACAGGGAGGAAGGATTAGAGCTGCATGTTCTCCTGTGTTTTGGCATGACAGCGTTGTATTGGACTGTCCTGTAGTCCTCACTAGTGGAACGGCAGTGGGGGGTTTTATTCTCAAAAATGATAAACAAACCAAAGGAAAAAATAATGTTTTTCACTTTCTTCTAGCAGTGTTTATCCACATTAAAGGATTGGAGCTAATATGAAAAATATATTTGAGTTCTGATTTTTTATTTCCTCACAATTCAGATTATTTGTCAGAAAAAAGGCAGAACTCTGTTTCTACAGTCAAACTGAACAGTTAGAGGAGACCTGAGGTACTTTGAGCCTCGTGTCTCCTAAAAGCAAAGCCTTGTCTCATGCTGTGACCTTAATTATAGGTTATGACCTTAATGCCTAATTCAGACATGAATAGTAAGCATTAGCAAGCATTTTACAAAGAAGGAAAAGAATAGAGAAATGTTTGTTTTTCTTGTTTATCTCCTTATCCATCTTGTAGTCCCTCAAAATGATCTCTCTTTATTAGTAGAAAGGATTGTTCTTACTTTTATAACAGAGTTATGATATGAGAAGGTTGCTTCAATAATGTTGTACACTGTTTAATCTGAATGTGAAGTGTTTATGAATCTGTTAAAGAACTCTAATTGTGGGGATCCAACATCCTTATGGAAGACTCCATGATGTAAATCATTCAATCAGTGTGTGTGTGTGTGTGTGTGTGTGTGTGTGTGTGTGTGCGTGTGCGTGTGCGTGTGTGTGTGTGCGTGTGTGTGTGCGTGTGTATTTATGTGACCTGGTCAGGTCCAGACAACATTTGTTTTCTGTATAAATCAGATCAGCAGCAGTGTGTGTGTGTGTAGTGTGTGTAGTAGTATACACTCAACTCTTTTGACAGTTGGTTTTCCACAGTAAGCTTTCTGTGCTTCTTTTATTATCTGTAGCAAAGCAGGCAGACAGCAGATAAACAGCTCCCAAAATCTCAATCCAAGACCCGCAGTAGTCCATTAATAATGGTGTGACAGCACTGGACATTTGTCTGTCACTGCTCAGTGTACTACTGATAGTAAATCATTGGTATACAAAGTATTACTGCATTCACTGGAGGAGGAGAGGAGAGGAGAGGAGAGGAGAGGAGAGGAGAGGAGAGGAGACGACACCCTTAGTAAGATAATACTTTGAGCTGAGCAGAACCAGACCAGTGATATTGGATGATTGGAGCACATGGTTTGCATCTAATGATAATGCTCAGTGTCAGAGCAGGAAGTAGTATGTTATTTATGTATATCAGGTAAAACAATAGCATGTGGAGGTCAGCTTGGTAGACTTTGTGTCCTGTCAGAGACCAGCATTTCGATTGTTTTGTTACGTTTAGCAGATGGGTCAGCAAAACTAATTCATCTTGGTATACATGGTAACACTGTATATTACCCATCATTAAAGAATGTTAAACTTTTGGTTACTAAAACGTTTAATAACTTTAATTATTCTTTAAATGGTTTGTAGAGCATTTCATTGTTCGTTAGCAATGAAGTCAGAAATGTTTACATTTTTTATTTTGTTTTTTATAAGAGCTTAACTTGTCATTTAAATGCAGAAAAGGGAGGATGGAAAAGTGCTGATATGAGAGCTAAAGGACACATACACGAAGCAAGTGGTCACGGCAGACGAGAAGTGATATTGTTAATTCATTCCCTGTTTCCAGCTGATCAAGTGCTCTGTCAGCAGCATGAGAAGAGACTGTTCAGAGCTGTGAGTTTAATCAGCTAGATTCACATTTTACCTTTATCTTTAGAGCTCAGATCTGGGCTTTAATTGCTGACTTGATTTCTTTGTGGCTACACTGATGTCACTTCAAACAGAAGTAAGAAGTGGCCTGAGAGAGATCTTGAAGAAACTGAGCAGCAACAAAGGTTCTGGTGAACTGATCCCCGCTTTAACACACATACATAAACATTAGGTTTTAGATAAATCAATTACACCACACATATTGCAGTGATGGCATGAGTGCACCAGCAGAGTCACATACAGAAATTGTGACACCTTGTCAGGTTATGATAGCTGCACCGTGCCCCTGCATGAATATGATGCCATATTTTTCATTTCAATTATTATGAAGCATGAATATTACCTTTGCAGATATTTTCTCTGCCCATTTGGATCTATTTACCACAAACTGTGTGGATATAACTGCACCCATTTTGTGCAGCATGCCATTAGTTTTTAAATTGATTTTCAGTCTTTCCATGCAGCCATCTGCTTCCATTCATTTTAGTGCTTAATGAAAATTAACTTGAATTCATTTCTGTCCTCAAATGCAACATCACTGCCATCATTAACCTGGCCGCTTTGATGTATGATGAATATATATCAATTTATTGATGATCCACTATCAATAATGGTGGTTCTGTAAGGCGGCTCAATGAAAAGCACAGTCATTCCAAGCTCATAGTATGTGGATTTTGTCATTTATAAATTGCTGTAACTAGCTCTAAAAGGTGGGGAGGTACTATTTTGATGTATTTGTACTGGGTATTTCCTTTTTAGGCAACATTATATGTCCACTCCACTACATCTTGGAGGCAAATCTTGTATTTTTACTTGACAACATTTGTCACTAGTCATTTTGAAGGTTGCTGCATCAGCGCCAAAGCAGAACATTGAAAATGAATTCATTTCATCTGACACCAGATTAGAATTTTTTTTTAAAAAACACTGATTCCAATAATCAAAAAAATGCTGAATATTGGATCGGATGTGCAATTTACTTTGACTTGTATTTTAATTACATTTTATACATTTTAAAACACAAGTACTATTTTGTAATTCGAAGTGCTATATAGTAGGCGACTGGACATGTTTCAGTTTCTTGAAGGTGTTTCACCTCAAATCCAAGAGGCTTCTTCACATCATAGTAACTGGAGGGGAGGGTTCCTGCTGTTGGTGGATAAGCATTACTAGTAACCAAGCTAATCTATGAATCGACAATACCAAATGTGTAAGATGTTATTATAACTAAACAGAAACTAAATTTTTAGTTTGATAATGTCAGCAGTTAAATAGTCTAACTCACTTTTCTATCTTGTTTGTGGTTTGACAGTCAGCTTTCTCAACTTGTATTGTTCAGATGGACTCATCTCTCTAAGTGTTAAACGTTGCAGTAGTGTTGCAGAGCTTGGCAGATGTTTGTGTATACTGAGTGTAGGAGAGGCACCACTAGGCTCTAGAGACACCTTGGATGTTTTGTCTGCACTAAACAGCTGTGAACCATGTTGACAGCTCCCATAGTCTGATATACTGTCCTTAGTTTCATCAATCATAGAAAACCAAAGTATCTGGCAATAGGGCCAAAAACAGAGAGCCGAAAAATGTGATATAGTGTGTGGTGTGCATTTGTATAAGAAGTTATTTGTGAAGATAAAAGTCCAGTTTACAGATAGTCCACTACTCTATACAGCAGCGCTGGCCTTCAGAGGTCCATGTGACTATGTTGGAACCGTGGTGTCAGCAGGAGGGAAGCTGCTTAGGCCTCTCTGCACTGACACCAGCCGTGTGCCACTCGGTAGCAGCAGTGATGCAGCTCAGCTCTTAACCAATAGGAGTGTCTCCTCTTGGTGACATGGTAAGCTCAGTGCTACTGCTGATTAGAACAGGCATTACCTGGCCATTTGGAGAACATGGTGCACCATTTGTTCAGTCATGTTTCCATCACTTCAGCAGATCATTACATAGACTTACATTCACTTCCTGAAGAGACTAACCCAGACCCAAGTCTTCACCCTGCATTTAAATGAATTGCATTTTGTGTGTGGGTCCCTACAATGTGAGTGTTTAAAGAGATTTATGTCCACACAACATGACTAATACACATCCACACACAAACACACACACACAGCATTTGAGAGTCCAGATGGACAACTATCCATAATAGTTTTGAGTTTTGGATAATATGAGTATTAAATGTTCCAATAATAGAGATTAGTTTCATACACTTTACATAATCTCTTTAATCTTCTTATTTTTGGCTTCGATCCTATTTTTTAACATGTTCCCTTTGCACTTTGCGTCTTCTGAAGGGAGGCATACACACACACACACACACACACACACACACACACACACACACACACACACACACACACACACACAGACACACACACAGAGTAATTTCAGAGTTGGTCAAAGCAATATTCTAGACTCTAATGAGTTAAAAACACACATACAGTATTATCACTTCCTGCACTTTTTTCTCATTATATGAAATTCACAGTGAGTCATGACAGCATGTCTGTATGCGTGATCACCTGTTCATAGTGGATACACACACACACACACACACACACACACACACACACACAGTATGACTTAGGAGTATGGCTTAATCTCCTTTGGGGCTTTTAACGGGACTGCTGCTGCTGCAAATAGACTAACTGTTGGCAGGTTGGATAGTCTGTCCTGTCCACTGTCTGACCTGCAGCAGGGCGGAACAGGGCAATTAAGAACAGAGTGTAACAAAAGGTTTTATTTAATGACAATATCGCTTTTTTAACCAATGTGAACTGTGCAATTATCACTGCTTGTACTGGCCTTCAGGGTGCTCAGTCATGCAATGATTAGCCAAGCATTCCTAACACTTTTTATTTTGTTTCTGAGTAAAATAAACAAAAATGGACAGAATAAGAAGCATACGTTTGAGGAAATATGTGCAGTTCATCCAGAATTTCCAATCTGATGAAATGAGTCTGAAGTTATTACATCATGGGGCTTATTCTTCTCATTATATATCAAAGATGAGGATGCCATATAGGCATGGGCTTGGAAGTCAGCTGAAGCCCATCTAGCCAATCAGTTTCCCGTCTTGTCTGGTTTAACTTTATTTTAAATATAATCTACCAAATAGAGAATGGATTGATAGAAAAGACAGGAAAGAAAAGAGGGAAATAATATTGTTCCTACTTTAAACTGGGACTATAGTCAGTTCAGCCCCGTCCCGTTTTCTGAGGTTGATTAAATTCAACAGACACAGGTATTTAATCATCAGAACTAGAGACATTACATTACACAGTGCAGGAAGTGTTTTAGGTGAAAACGATTTCCTCCTTCTTAAGCTCAGGAATGAGGTATGTTTCTATGGTTTTCTATTAAAAGCATAATTTAACAGGAAGGCTTTTAAAACTGGGTTAGGGTTAGTAAGTCAGTCCAACTAACTACAGAACTAAACAGCTGTAGTGTATCATTATTATTATGTTCGTGTTATTCTTATATTATCTTTTAGATTATAGCCAGTCAGTGATTTGTTCTAACACTGGGGACGGCCCTCGCCCTGCCCTTACCTCTAGTAAAAACTATATCTGCTGTCATGTTTCCCTGCAAATATTGTGTTATAGTGTTACAGAGGTGTATGGGGGTTTAATTTCAGCAGCACAGACACTACTGAATGATCACTGAAATATCATAGGAACACTGCAGTCAGCAATGTGTCTCTATGATCTTCTCACTCTTCTGCAACTACACATTTTAACTTATTGTTTTGATCATGTAAGTAGTATGCAGCACATAATCTACACTTTTGTATATGATTCAGTATTTATAGTATACAGTTGAGAGAAGATAATTGATCCAAAATTAACTGACAGAAGGGAAGGACTGAGAAAAAAAAGATACAGTTCCAAAAAAGTCTGCTACTGCAGCACCAAGGACAGCGACATGTGTTCCTGCTGTTGAAGGCCGGAGTACTGTATGTTACAAAAATGGAGGCATTGTGGTCATTTTGCTGACAAGATCGATGGCGTTCCAATAAGTCACCCTTCCACAAATAAAAGAGGTGGAGAGAACTGTCTTGCTCATCATGTTGTGTGGCTGCACCGATGATCGTATCAGATTACTGACAGACGTGTCTCAGGTGTACATGTCTCGCCCTATTCTGTACCTTCAGCATCTTAAGTGAGGACGAGATGTTTGCTGGTCAGAGAAGTCGATGAAAGCCTTTACAGCTGTAGATGTTCTAATGTTTTATAGATAATGCATGTGGATTCTAAATGCCGATCCAATTTTGCCCTCACCAGCAATATTACTTGTTCAGAGCACTGAATGTAGTCTGAGGCGTGTCAGCACACTGGAATTGAGCTTTGCTATTGGACGAATGTTTTGAGCTATTTTGTCAAAACTTTTTGAGACAACCTGGTCCCTGCCTCTCTGGTTTTGGACACCACTTCCATAGGATATGATAATATACACATCAGCTTCAGTACTGACATCTGGGGACAGAGTGACTCTACTAGACACAGCTCGAAAACACAATGCATCAGGACAACCACTGCAGTCGAGCTGTGACCCAGTTGAACCACATCATCTTAGATTTAAGTCCAGATAAGTTTAGTTCTGACTGACACACAAAAATGTTTAGATTAGTACTTGTGTTTTAATTAGATTGTACCTTGTATCTAGACTGTTTAGACACACATTGGATGAACATTCATTACAATATCTCCTGTGTGATGTTTTGATTTTCATCTCAATGTAAGTAGTTTGTATAATATGGTTAAATTAAGGTAAATTAAATACTGCAGCTTTGGAGATATTTATCCAAAGAAATGAGTCTCTGTTCCTGATGTGAAATTGTTGGGTTAAGTTGATGTATACATCCATTATTGCATTGTAGTATATATAAAAGGAATAATCAACAACAAGTGGTGAGGTTGAAGAAAAACAGCACATAATGTACAACCCTGAATCCCAAAAAGTTGAGGCGCTGTGTAAATCATAAATAAAGCAAAATGTGATGAACAAGACCAAATATGTAAAGGGCAGAAGAAATTAAAACTCTGAATTTTGATATTTATAATATTAATGAGATAATAATTAAAACAAAATGTTGTTCCATCAGTGAATAAACAAGCTGTTCTCAGAGGAAAATAAGTTCCCCAGAACACCGTTTGAAGCTAGAAAGGTGGCAGGGTCCGCCACATATCAACAAAGTAAAACAGTATAAACTGTGTTGTCCTTTAAGGTCAGTTTGTTTCTTCAGTTTATACAGTCATGGACTCAAAGAGAGTTTGATTCTTTAGTTTGTTTAGGCAGAAAAAAATCAGCCAATTCAGGAATAACTAGTAAACTATAATCTTTAATCCTTTATCTAAGAAAAACAAAAAGGTCAAAACTACATTTAACTACATTGTCCACTGGTGTTATTCACCAAAGGGTATATTCTGCCTGTTGGGCCAATATTTAAACCCAGTCTGAAGACATTTGAATACTGTGGTTGAATTCAACTATTAAAGTGTGCATTCTATCAGAATTTGAAATAAAACACAATATAAGGCAAAATCTAAATAGCCTGAATGTACCCCTTTGGTGCATAATGTCCGTTGGAGTGCACGGATGTGTTTTCAGTCACAGAAAAAAAAAATCCACAAGAAAAATGTTATTTAAAGCTGGATTAAAGTGTCTGACATCTTTTTTTTTGTCTCATCTGGTTTTCTGTAAATATATCTGAGTATATCTGAGAAAATATCTGCCAGCTGTAGTGGACACCATTCCATACATAAAGAGTTAATAACCTTTGGAATGGTCCACAGGTAAACAGGTTCATTGGTAACAGTTGCAGTCAGTATCATGACTGCGTATAAAAGGGGCTCAGTCCGTCACAAGCAAGTAGGGGCGAGCTTTCCCACTTTTAAAAACACTTGATTGTTGCAGGGATATTACTACATGGTCCCAGGAATATTTAATTGAGCTGTAGCTGGTAGACACAGTCTTTTCAGTAATGTTTCATTCAATTTTTGTCATTGTTTTTGAACAGCATCCCAACTTGGGTTGTACAGTCGGGTTAGTTATTTGTCATTACCAACAAGGTATGCTTGCAGTCACAATATAAGCAGTGCGTCTTTGGTGCCATAACACTCCTTAAATGGAATCTCTTTGTTGATGTACTAATTAGCAATCATTTCAACACTTACATGAGTTATACAATTCATTGTGAAATCTTGAGTGAATTTCAGGACATCTTAAGAGTCAACAATGAGTCATTGTGCAGGAAGCATGTTTTCACAGACTGCAGTCAGCATTAAGTGGCTACTCAGAGGTTTATGTATTATTGGCCCTGTGCCTTCAGAGAGGAGTGTGTATTCACTAATGTACTGTAGCTTTCCCATAGTGAATGCTTTAATTCAAATGAGAGTGATATATCACTCCAGCAGGAGGGAGGCTGATCCAAAGTGCCATCCACAGCAAGTTCATCCTGTCCACTGTATTTCTTTTGTTGGCAGATGCCTCCATGTCACACTCTTCTGTGGGTATGAGTGTACCACAGCCTATAATCTTACAGGCTGTCCTTTTTTTTGCTTGTGTGTTTGTTTTCACTACTTTATTTGTTATCATCGGTGACATTTTCACATAGCTAATTAATGCCAATATTAAGTACAAACTTAGCGGCCAGCCTACATAAGCTATCATGTGAGCTCCAGGTCAGGAGGTTGATATTCTGCAGTTGGACAGTTCACATTAAAAGAGATCCCTCTGCCCTTGTAATACTGATGACCAGCAGTGACCATACTGTGTCAGTACTTGTTCCAGTATTGTATGCAGTCTATGGCAAGTCACTGGATGTGTTGAACTCAAAGCTGCAGTCTGACTCTGATGATCAACTGAGCATCTGGTGGAGGTGCTGCTTGGATTAAACCAATGTACCACTGAGCAGTGTCTGCTTAGTGTCCGCACTGAGCATCCCGTCCTTCTATTGTAGCAGCTTTACTCCACATAGCCTATATACCCAGTAGGTCATTTACAAACCATCTCGTTCCCCGAATCATAAATAACTAGTTCCACTAAGAGATGGTTCACTGAGGCAGGAATCTGATTTCACAAGGCATGTAACAGTGGCTCTGAATTGTATTAATTTATACAGAAAATAGTGGTGATTACTCAAAGTTGCGCGTATCCTAATTATATGTGGATACACTAAGTGAAAATTGCTTCAGCATTTTGAGAAATTTCAATTGGCATTTTTCTTTCACAGACCATTTTGCAATGTTTTTGTATGCTCCCATGAGCATGGGTTAATATGGGAAACGGTGCCAACCACTGATAGGTCATCCATTCTTGGATTGTTCTCGTCTCTTTGGTTTGATTGGATGAAAAGTGAATTAAAGCTGCAGTGATTCTAGAGAGACATTGACTATATCATCCAAACTCTGACTGTTTTCTTTTTGTGACACAGGAAGCCAATATTTTCTTTTCAGGTTAGCATTTTTGTATATAAATTCATAAACAAACAAAAACCCATCACTGTGAAACACATGAGAAAAGATGTATCAAATGACCTTAAACCAACAGATCCGAGAGGATTAAATTGTGGTTCAGTGTAGGTGTTGTAGTGATCACACTGCCTGGATGAGTAATAACACAGTATGTATGGCAAATTACAGCTCAGTGTGTCAAACAGACAAGCCAGAGGTTTCTCCTTCGAGTAATTACTGTAATTCTGACTCTGTCGTTCTGTCTTTATTCTCTCTGCTCTTCTTCCTTTTCTGTCTCTGTCTTTGTGTGTGTCTGGCATTCAGATCCTAATAATACACAGACTGTATCTTGTTAAACAGTGACTCAGGTCGTAACATGTTTCATGTAGTCTCCATTTCTCTCTGTAGAAATAAAACCAGTAATATCAAAGTCAGTAAGGACAGATCACCTTTCCTGTCTTCACAGACATCACACAGGCACTACAGCACAAGGCCAAAGACTGAAATACCAGCATGTTTGAGAAGAATGAGGACAGAATAACAGTTGAATATTACAGCGGATCTGAAAATTACCACATTTCTACTACTACATTTCTAACCATATTTTCAAAATGTATAATATAATTCATATTGTTTGCTCACCTACATCACCACCCAATACTGAAGCTTTAAACAAAAAAGACTAACAATGTTGTGACTTAGTTCAAATCACATTGTCTTTATCAGGAGAGGAAGTTTGTCAGTAGTTTCCAGGGAACCCACCTGCCCTTTACTACTCCTGTCAACGGCAGAGCCAACATGTACTGGGCTCCAGAACAGCTGTTAAATAGACTTTGTGGTTTCTCAACTGCTGTTTCAAAGGTGATGAAAGAACTTCACTTGTCATTCAGGAAAAACTGTATATGGACAATTATATCAAAAGCAGACATAGTGTCAGCAATTCAGAAAAAAAAATCAAAATACTATTTGGGGAGGTTAAACTGGAGAAAGTGTCCATCTCCTGGAAGGAGAAGTGGCCGTACCAAAGACTGACTATGCCCTTAACTGGTGGAGGGGGGCTCAGCCCTCCTAGGTGTAAGCCAACCAAATTTTGATTAAATAGGTCAACTTTGGGCATGTGCATTGTTATCAAAAAAGTTACCCAGCATTCAGTGTGACTTCAGAACATAACCAAACACAACCTGTGCCTCCTGCGTTTGTTGCAGGCTCATCAGTGGTGAGTTGGAGGAGGTTTGACATGTTGATGCTGTTAGACTATAAGAAGGTAAATGGTATGGACTCACATTTCTATGGCGCTTTTCCAGTCTACAGACACACTTGTCTTGTTCACCCATTCATACACACGTGTATACACACGTGTATACACTGATGACAGAGGCTGCTCTGCAAGGTGCCGAATGGGGGTTGAGTATCTTGCTCACAGATAAGTCGACAAGCAACTGGGGGAGCCGGGGATTTGAACCAGCAACCTTCCTATTACTAGATGACCAACTCTACATGTTCCTCACAGTGAATTTAGCACATCTAGGTCAATGAATGAATAAAGGAATGAATGAAAATCAGAATGACCAGCAGAAAACAGTATGGCGGGTGAAAGCAGCAGCTTTACAGATAAACTGCGTTGACCTCTGCAAAAACAGCAACCGTGCAACAGATCCCGTCACTGTCGTTCCAGGAATACCTTCACATATTGATCAGGGCTTGGGTTTCTCTGCCCACTCTGTTCATCTTTTCTTTCATTCCATCCTGCGTTTTCTCTCTCTGTCAATTCCTCCACTTACTTTGTTCACTCTCACCCCCTCCCTTAGTGTCTGATTGTTCCTTTTTCATAATTAGCTCACTTTTTCTCACAAACACCAGACAGCTTTCTCGTGCGGTCACAAAAATTCCATTAGGATTCATCCTCCGGGGATAGCACATTTCATGGGTATTTATGCATTCAGCCTATCAAGAACCTAAGTTTAGTGAGGACAGGTTGCAGAACCACCAGTGTCACTAAGACATCCAAAGTAGTTTTTATTACAATCACAAAACAGATAGAGGACAGCACACACAGTGTCACTAACACAGACTTCCCTCAGCTTTTAACTGTTTGAAGTGTGTCACTGTTCTGTTGTGTTTGAGTTTTTCAGCTGAGTACAGCAGTTGAGCAGAGTTCATTTTTTGCTAGTGACTCACTGTAATACAAAGTGTTATTGATCAACTGAATCTTAAATGTGGAGCCTCCATTAATTCTTCCTCCACTGTACAGCTTCTAAAGCAGCTTGTGTGTTCCTGGTACTGCTTTAAATCTGCTCTGGGTGCCAAGGTCACAGCATTTGGCAGTCATTAAGCCATTAAGACGCTGCAGGGTGGACACACTTTGATACACCTGCCCTCTATTTCCCTTTGTCCTGTCTCTCTTTGGCTCTCTATCCATCTTCTCTCTCATCTTTCTCTGTTTCTCTCTGTTGTCTTTTGCTTTGCTTACCTCTGCAGTTTTGCCTACAAACCCTTGTATTTGTCTGACTCAAAGAGCAGAGTGGCTCAGTCTGATTAGGATTATTGAGCTGCAGAAATAGTGGACACTGTGTAATGCTGTAATGCCCAGTGTCCTTTGACATGACTCGGATAGCCCAGATGCTCCATCATCCGGAAACGGCCGAGACAGTCTTTCTATCACATGATTTCACAGGAACTCTCTTGAGTCACAAGCACTATCGTCATAGCAGAATAAAAAAATTTATATATTATTAACTAATCATTTCCTGCCCATCAGTCACACGCGGCGTTCGCCGTCACTGCAGCTCATTCCACCCCAGCAGCATTTCAACAAAAACTTTGCTGACAGATTATCCGCATGTCCTTACAAAACAAAGACTTATTTAAGAGATTAAGAACTGATTGTAACTGATTCTAAGCAACCACAGTTTAACATGCAGTCTGCAGTGTGTAAAGCAAAATGGCACAAATATATGAGTAAGAAAAATAAAAGTAAAAGAAGAACATTAAACTTATACATTCATTATTCAATTTCTTCCATTAAAGGATTGGTTTTTGACTTTGATAATTTCTATAAGGTGATATGCAGTGAGTGCCCTCTTTACATCAAATTACATTTTAATAAAATATGAAAGTAGTAGGTACATTATAGTTGTCTTTAAATAAATTATTTTTTCATTTCAACTTTATATTTCAATTATCACTGTCTATTATATATATTTGAATTCCATTTATAAAGCACATTTACAGATAACTTGTGTTGTTCAGATAATGCACTGGTATTTAGATGTTGTTTTTACCTTGTTTTTATTTACTGAGTTTTCAATCCATTGATGCATTCACAATTTTTTTTGTTAAATGATAGTTTTTATTTTAGTTTAATGTTAGTTAAAGCTTTCAAAAAAATATTTCTGAAAATAAAAATCATTATCAATAGAATGTGAGGAAGTTAGCATGCTAACCAGGGCCATCCTATCCCTTAACACTACTTTGCATTGCAAGAGCAGTAGTGAACCAGTAAACTAGTTCAACATTCAGTTCACACCGTTTAAATTGATTAGGTCATACTCAGAGTTCAAAATCTTTAGTTTTGACCGAGCTTCAAAGTCCTAAAAATGAACTTGTTCAATTTCATGTCTTCGATTCATTTTCATTTGAAAGACACTTTATAAAAGTAATGTATTGCAGCAACATATCTCTTTTACACATCACTTAAAAGATTTTAGTGAAATTATTACATTTGCTTTGTCTTTTTATATTTTTGACAACGTCACCAAATTAG
This sequence comes from Diplodus sargus, assembly GCA_903131615.1. Lineage (NCBI taxonomy): Eukaryota > Metazoa > Chordata > Actinopteri > Spariformes > Sparidae > Diplodus > Diplodus sargus. The sequence goes on along the minus strand of CAEMYA010000341.1, from coordinate 1,239,354 downwards.
TCCTTGTTTCTCTTTCCACAAAATAAATCATCGATTTATTTCTGACTCTATATGTCATTTTAGCCCGCTGCAAATGCCTAACTTCCTGCCCTTTCCCGCCTGCTGTGTCTTGTTGTCACTGGAGTCATCAGCCCTTTTCACACTGCCTTTTCAAGGTGGGAATATTGCACCAGTATTCCACCTCGCCATCTGTATGAAAGTTGCAAAGTTGGAATAGGGGACAGTTTTGTTCCATCTCTGATCTGCCCACAGAGGTAGTAACAGAGCAATAACAGAGATGAATCGACATCTCTGTGAAAGTGTCAGCTGGCAGGGCAACACAATGATATTGCGCAAAATAAAAAGAATAAAAGTATAAAATGTTTTGTTTTCATTGATGCAGCAGCTAATATAGAGGTATATTTATTGTTCCTATAATAAATAATTCCTCCTTCCTTGAATCGTATCTCCAGGTAATTCATTTAGTTGATTTTACCTGCAGTCACTGATGGAACATAACTAAGTGCATCTAATCAAGTACTGAACTCAATGATCAAGTATCAATCTTTCTGCTACTTTATACTTCCCCTCCTCCACATGTGGAAGGCAATTATCGCACTTTTATTTGATAACTATAGTTACTAGTTACTTTGCAGATTACATACTGCATCAGCATTCCTGAATTCATTTACTATGTCAGCAAGCTGACAAATCCTGGTTTCGGAAAAGTTTTGTAGAAATAAAGTTTAGTCTGAAAAAGACTTATTGTGATTATCAGAAAAATGCTGAATATCAGATCTGATGATCGGCAGGTAATTGGTCAACCCACAGTATACAGTATATACATACATGTAAATATAAGCATGTATCACTTACTTGTACTTGTACTTGTACCCTTGATACCTAAGTATAAAAAAAGTTCATGTAATATCAGATATTTTTTATGTACTATTTGTAAGGTTCATGTTTAACTAAGTAATATTTTAGCATGATATCTTTACTTTTACTCAAGTATGACTGCATTGTGAATGTAGAATGTAAACTTCACTTGGTAGTAATCATGCCCAGCAGCGCGTCAGTCTTAAAGCCAGTTATCTCAAAAGGCTGCATACATTTTATTTTGGTATAAAGCTTTCCTAGCGGTGTGCAACTACTGCCTGATTCTTCCTGTCGGTGGAGGAAAGAATGAGTAAACACTTCTAACCTCCCTCTATCCTTTCTATAGATAGCAACACAATCCTATTATAATTATCTTGAAATGTCCTCGCAAGGGCTACAGGGAGGAGACTCAGACCGCACATGCTTTAGCTACCTCACTCAGCTCGGACATTAGAGTTTCCATGTTAGAGTTTCTTGAATCCCTTCAGTCTACTTTAGAAACTGTTTGAAATGTTCATAAATGATGAAGTTAAGTATGCACTGGCAAAAACTAAAACACTCAGCAATTTGTAAAATATTCATGCTTGAATGTCAGCTAGCCCTGGTGACCATTTTTCTAGTGCATTGTGGGACAAAAATCAGTAAAAGAGGCTTAAAGTGGCTGACACATGAGAAGCAGCACTAAACTGGAATGCTGACCTCATAGAAAACAATGCTATGGTTAAAAAGAATGTCAAAAACCAGCAGCAAGTGTAGTTAAGTTACCAACCAGTCAGCAAAAATATTATAGACCACATTTGAAAGTGGTTTAGCATGTTACTTATTTTAAGTAAATAGTTTCCATTTAATGCACATCTATTTTTATATCTCCACATTTCAGTGGGAAATGATTACCTTTAATATGACAAGCTTATAAAATACATTACATAGCCTCTTACAAAAAAGTAATGCCTAGTTGTGGCTCCTTGTCACAAAGTTCAGATGTCAGCAGTTCCACCAGAGGGTAATTTCCCCTCTAAACCTCTCAGATGGTTTCATTTAAATAACTGTACAAGGCCCAATCTTGTCAAATTATCCAATATTTCAAAAAAAGCAGATAGAGAAAGACTCCAAAAGTTGAAAACAGATTTGGGTATCAGAACCATGTATATTCTCCTCTTAATCGTCTCACCTTTTCAGATTTATCTTAAAGTTGGGGATTTACCTCTGGAGCCTGACCCTAGTTTGGGAAACACTGGACTAGATGACTAAGCTGAACTACATTGTACTTGTATTTAAAGGATAATTTGACCAAAATATGAATATTCAGTCATAATTTTACATACCGATACAAAAAATCAAAACATTAAGTTGCACCATATAGCTCATCCAGCGTAAGGCCAGTCTCCAGAAGCCCTGAGATCCTAATCGTTGGGTCAAGCTTGTGCACCCACTTCAGCCAGGGATCAATAACACTTTTAGGCTAGTAGCAACAGTGAAGATGTTACCTTCAAAAACCTTTTAAATTAAATGTTTTCAAATGTATTTGATATCTCAGGGCCTGCAAAGACATACTAATGTATGAACCCATTTTATGCTTTATTTTCTTTCTTGTTCTTTATTAATGTTTTAAAACAAGTACTCAGCCACTTCAGCTGTTTAGGACAATGCTTCAACATTATGCAACTTCACCAGATTTCTCATTGACATGAGAGTGAGTAGATAAAGAATGAATTTTCAGTCACAACAGACAATTAACCAAAAATAATGGTCAATATTGATGCAACAAACAACAAAATCACCATTTCCAATAACTCCAAATAGGCTGGATTCTACAGTTCCCATACTGTAGCTAATAGCATTAATATAGTCACCCCTTGCCTGACAAATGCTCATATGCTCCATACCTCTATTTTGACATCAGGAGTCCTCCTAAATGGCATTTGATGTTACTAACTAAAGTTTCCTCTTTAAAAGTTGCAATAAGCAATTCTGGAGACAGATATTTGATTACTAGTGCGTGTAAACATTTAGATGATGTTTACCATGTACACCTAACATGTTAGCATGCTAATAATTATTTATTACCACTATATACCATGTTCAACTGAGGCTGAAGATAATTGGTGCTGGAGCTTTTTGGTCATGAACCAGTTGAATTTAGGATTAAGATTTTAACTTACGTTTCATTCTGTTTTGAACAGGAACGCTTGTACCAAATTTTACAGCAGTCCGACAACTGTCATTTTACCTTCAACCAAAAATGACAAAAAGTCACCAAAGGATCCTCAGTCATTACAATTCATCCCTTAGAAACATTAATGTGTGTGCATCATTATGTGCCAAACAGTAACCTTTGATCTTGTCATTGTCTTGCAGATTCTGGCTATGATCTCCATCCTGTTCATCATTATTTCCACCATCTCATTGTCCCTCAACACTCTGCCGGAGCTTCAGGTGGTAGATGAATTTGGCCAATTCAATGACAACCCTAGTCTAGCCCATGTGGAAGCTGTCTGCATTGCCTGGTTCACAATGGAGTACATGCTGCGCCTGCTATCAGCACCCAACAAGTGGAATTTTATCAAAGCCCCTCTGAATATAATTGATTTGCTGGCTATCCTGCCTTACTATGTGACCCTCTGTCTGACTGAGTCTAACAAGAGTGTGTTGCAGTTCCAGAACGTGCGTCGTGTTGTTCAGATTTTCCGAATTATGAGAATTCTAAGGATCCTGAAGCTTGCCAGGCACTCAACAGGACTGCAGTCTTTGGGATTCACTTTGCGAAGAAGCTATAATGAGTTGGGTCTGCTGATCCTTTTCTTAGCCATGGGCATTATGATTTTCTCTAGCTTGGTGTTCTTTGCTGAGAAGGATGAGGATGCAACCAAATTCACCAGTATCCCTGCTTCTTTCTGGTGGGCTACCATTACTATGACCACCGTTGGTTATGGAGACATCTACCCACAAACCCTGCTTGGTAAGATTGTAGGTGGACTTTGCTGTATAGCAGGTGTCTTGGTAATTGCCCTTCCAATCCCAATCATTGTTAACAACTTCTCAGAGTTCTACCGGGAGCAGAAGAGGCAGGAGAAGGCCATCAAGAGGAGGGAAGCTCTTGAAAGAGCCAAACGGAGTGGTAGCATTATTTCCATTAACCTAAAGGATGCTTTCGCACGCAGTATGGAACTCACAGATGTCTTGGTAGAAAAGAGAGAGGACAGTAAATGTCCTGTGGACAATCACCTGTCACCCAGCCGCTGGAGCTACCACAAACACTACACCAATGCAGAGGTGGGTAGTCCAGACAGGTCCCAACATTCACATTACCAGGAAGTGGCTCAGCTGGGCTCCCCTGATCGAAAGCCTTCATCTAACAAAACTACCCCTCAACACCTCAGCGCTAAGCGGCTGGAAGACACTTACAATGAGACACCAACTATTCCGGAGCAGCAAGAGAAAATTATGGAGGAGCAGATGGAGATGAAAGTGTTGACATCAACCCAACCCCGGCAAACGTCACCTGAGGTAAACATCGCAAGAGGATCCTCTAATGTGGCTGATGATTTTTCAGTGGAAAGAGGAGAAAGAAGCTCCCTGCTACCTAGTGATGACGGGGGTCAAACTGGTCTCAGACAGCAGCGTATCCCCCCTCCCTTGGATCTAAGTCAGATCAGCACATTGGAGGCGAACAGGGGCTCTGACGGCATCCAGCCAATGACCATCATCAAAGAGGGTTTGTATGAGTTTGTGTCCACTCCCAGAGGAAGTGGGACTGGAGATACTGGTATGGTGCCACAGAGCGTTGAAAGCCTTGGAACAGCTTATGACAACATCTGCAGCTCCTTGCGAGATTATAGCCCTCAAAAGGCAAGAGCCTTAAAGGTTGACTTTATTGGATCCCAAGATGATGTGCTAATGGCAGTGATGACACCTGTGGCCACCCCAGTCTCTGCTGGCTCGGCCAAGCTTGCTCAGCTCCTTTCCGATGACATGGTCTCCAGGTTTTCTCCATCTCCTAGCTCAGCAACAAAAGATTGTAAATCTCCGCTGGCGATCCTACAACCTGCATCTCCGGCCCAGCAATCTGTCGGTCCAACCAACTCCCAGGGGGGAGGTGAAGGCTCAGCATCCAAGAGCTTAGAAGGTGAAGGGCAGCTCACAGGCTTAAGCCACCAGGGGAGGAATCACATGGAGCGGTCTGCTGTCGGCTCAGGCAGCAATGCGAGCCCACTGTCAGCTAAGGCTAGCCCGCTCAACTGCACCCAGGAGCTAGTGTCTATGGAGGGAGGCGAAGAAGGAGAAGACAGGGAGGGGGCAGAACCGAGTAGAGAGAAACAAGAAAACCACATTGTTCGTGATGGAAACATGACGCCGCCCTGTGAAACAAGCATGTAATCCCAAAAGTACGAGAGGGTTCTGAGACAGGGACGCCAAATGGAAAGGTTGAGGAGAAGGTTGTTGGGAAGGGTGAACTACCCAGAATAAACTGTAACAACTATTACCTGATGTGAACAAAGACACATTCATTTAAATGTTAACAAAAGGTTCACAATAGTTGTTGTGGTTTTTACTGGATAGAAGCACTCATCATATCCCACAAGACTTTTGGACTCTCACCTCTGGTTCTGAGAAACACTGCTGTCCAGGAGCATACATCTCGCAGTGTAGTCACATGGCTTTATTACCGGACATTGAGGGAGGTCAGAAGCATGTGCCCACTGTGGGTCCTATTTGAAAGGCCCTGTCTCATGTCAGTGTTACTGACTTATTCTTTGAAGACCAGACTAATATGCTGCGGAGCACAACAGTGACAATTGATTAATCCGTTAAGGCTCAGATGTGAGCAAAAATGAAGCCTTTTTTGAATGAATATTTATGACTACCTTGAAGAGTTTTTGTGCACATCCCAATAGGCTTAATTTGTTGATTCCTATTGCTTGCTATTTAGGCCTATTTCTTATGATGGACTAATAACACCACGGAAAGATGGAAAATGGAAGGAAATAATATTTTTTACAATTGCCTAAGCAACCTTTGAAAATTTATCTTTTACAAGACTTCAAAAAATTAGTCTCTGTTCTGTATTATGGGTCTTGCTTACTCATCACTCTGTGGTCCCAGGTATTGCACACTTGTAAGGGGACCCAGATCAAACACAAGCACACAATAACAGGACTAAAAGTCCCACTCTTATCACTTCATTGGACTCAAATATTATTACATAGTCCAAGAGGACATGTGCATCTGCTCAATCCTGAACACTGATATTCTTGTCACTGCTCAACAATGAATGTTCTGATTTATGTATGTTTCTGTTGTTTTTTTTTGTTTTTAATTTTTGTCTCTCCTTTTTCTATAATTTGTGAAATGAAAGCAGCGTCTTGAAGATGAAAAGGGAATGAATAGAGATTCAAAGGCTATTATGTTCATCTTTAAATCACTGTTTGCATACACTTTTAGAATAATAAAAAAAAATCATAAAAAATGAATTAGCTTAGGATACAGCACTATATACTCAAAAGGACATGTGTGAAATGAGCAGATATATACAGACAAAGGCAGAGAGGAAAGCGCACAAGCACGGTGGCAAAGTTCAATGATCACTGGTGTGTGGTCATCACACACTGCCTGTGTCTCAGCTCAGGGGCTCCTCCTTCGTGTCACACATTTCTATACTGTCATAACAGGCTGATGAGACTTGACCTATGTCAAATCCAAATGTGGTTGAGAAATGTTCCCTTTTTTCCCAACTTGGTTAGGGTTAAGGTTGTTGTATAAGAGTTGACAAAGAGCATCCAAAAACATCATCTGTTTTGGTCTCTGTGAGACTAGTGTCTTATTAATGAATATCTGTTGATTACAACTTTGGTCTTGTTTTTTAACATTTGAAGTTAAAAGCAGAAGATCTGGGAACACCAATAAAAAAGAAGATCAGCTGTTTAAGAAACATAAGCAGTCCCACAATGAGACACGTTGCAACCAAACCAACAAGTTACTCAAACTTATTTGGTAGAGAAAAATACACTTTTAAAATATAGCCCAAACAACCATCGCAGTTTACAGACCCATCACTCCATCTAGGCCCTCAGTATGATCTCAGATCAAGTACCTGTTTCATTTGAATAGACTATGTTCATACAGAGGCCATTTTCCTCTGACATCAAACTCCGGTAAGAAGCTGGAATGTCACACTGCTGTGTTCCAGGTTGCAAGTTGCATAAATGTAGTGGTTAACACAGCCTGATTGATCAACAGCTGAAGAGGCGATAGATAGTGAAAATCTGGAGGGACATCAGGCCGTATTTCAAACAATACATTTGATAACCTAGCTTACCTGGGAGTGAAACATCCATCCACTCATCCATCCATCCATCCATCAATCCATCCATCCATCCATCCATCCATCCATCCATGCAGCTCAACAGGGTAATCCAGATATCCCTTTCTCCAGCAATGCTTTCCAGATCCACCTGGGGGATCGCAAGGCCTTGTCCAAGCCCACAAACCATAAAGATTGGATAAGCAAACTCCCATGACCCCCCTCCCAGCAAGCCCTCAAGGGTAAAGTGCTGGTCCACTGGTCCACTGGTCCACTGTTCCACGGCCGGGACCGAATCTACAATGTCCACCTGAATCCAAGCCTCTTTTCCAGCACCCTGGAATAAACCTTCCCAGGGAGGCTGAGCAGTGTGATAACCCCCCTACTGGAGCACACCATAATGGTAATGTTATCTAGAATGTGGTTTAATGCTATTGTTAGGTAATGGTCTTCAAAATATGAAATTTTACATTGAAATATGGCCCAATGTCCTTCCATAATTACGCCATCCATCATCTTTTTTGATTGCTGGTCAACCAGGAAGTGGTGAAATTGTTATGATTTCACCTGCATTTATGGTATTTGCAACCTGGGACCAGCTTCTTACCTTGAGCGTGGGAGGAGACTTCGTCCAACAATTTTTTCCCCCCAAAGTAACAACCAGCAAAATGACTGCCACTGAGGTGGGCCAGGTCTGATAAGGCGTCTGACCAGACAAGCCATAAACATCTTTATCAACAGCTGAGACCAACACCATGAATGCTTCTGAGGAGAGACTGTTGGCGCGTGTGTGTCAGTATCTCCATTTACACGATTCGTTTGATCAAGGCACTCAGGACTCAAGAAGGCACTGAGTTCTTGGTGTGAGATCAGGGAGTCGCTTGTCACCCCACCTTATGTGGCCATTTTTAAAAGTAGAAAACATTTTTGTCATACATAGTTGCTTTTTAAGCAAACTGAACCTTTCACCATAGTTGCTGTCTGATCATCTGACTGCTTACTTTTCTTAACTCATTGGTCTTTGTTGTAATTATGTTGCCATGCCCCCAGACTTCTGCCATTTACTTTGGGACTATGATATCATAGCCAAAAGGAAGGCCAAAAATATCAACTTAAGACCAAGTTGTGATAAAGAAATAATCTATGGGGGAGTTGCAGGTCGACCACTGAAGGTTGTGGCCCTGGGTCTTTATGAGTCCACACAATGTTATATTCTAGCAAGCACATATGTATATATGAAGACAGACACAGAGAGGGAGCGAGTCTGTGTGGCTTATCTTGCATGGGTGCTGATTGTATTGTAAAGGTAATATAAGTGTGCCCTCTACAGGCATTCTCATGGAACTTGAATGAAAGGACCGAATGCCTCTTTAGCACTCTGTGTAATCTTATTTAATGGATTTTTTTTTTCATTAGATCATCTGTGCATTTATTTGTATGCATGCTGACACATTCAAATGCACATTGAATTATGTGCACAATGGATTACTCAAACACACAGTACAGAGTAAGTGTGTAGTAAAGGGACCAGTAACAAAGTGAAACACGAATTCTATCTGTGCTCCCAAGTATGTACTCTTTCTAGAAGAAGATGTCATATTATTTGTTGTTTAAACAAATGTATTGCATTTTTATAAGAGGAACTTGGAGCTGTGTGTTGTTAACATCTGTATATTTTAAAAAAAGGGTGCCTTTTCATAAATAGACAATTTATGAGAAGGTGAAAAAAGCTGTATCCTCAATATGGCCGGATGTTTTCTTTTCTGGTTTGTGTTCTTTTATCCTCTCTTGTTTATCTCTGTTTAGTGGATATGTTAATATGCAAACCCTCAGTTTGTGAGGTTTTGCTACCTTTTCTTTTTTGTTGTTCTCTAATCAACTTCAGTTCCAGTCATCTAGTTTTCATGCAACATAGTTTAAAGTTCCAACCTCACTGTGCCACAATGTCATTTGCTTTTTTCAGCAAATGCAACCTTTTGTGGGAAGCAGTGGCACCAGTTACATTCAGCAGTGAGTTCAGCTTGGATCAGTTTGGTGCTGTGGCAATATACTGTATAGTTCAATGGCAGCACTATACTAGATGGACAGTGACACTCAAACTAAAGAAAATGGTAACTCAGCATATGGAAAATGATCACAGTACAGACATGTGACAACCTGTCTCATCAACTTCTCTATAGTAGCTTTAGAAGTGCAATGTGAGACGAAAACATGATGTCACAAAGCAAAGATCGTCTTGCCCAGTGAAGGGCAACACAGCCACATACAGCAACGAATCAGTCCAGAAGTGGTCCAGATCACACACAGAACATAGACATAGGTTTATGACTGAGGCCTAGAGTCCAGGCCTATGTTATGGTTGTGTGGCTCATCATTGGGCTAAACCAATGTTGCGATGTGGGGATCTTTTTCTAGTCTTGTAAGTGTTGGGGATCACCACTTTCCAACTGTATTCACACTGTTTCTGTGGAGCCAGTATCCCAAGCAAGCCAGTCAAGACTGTCGATCAGATAAGAGTGCATGACTGAGCACAGAATGATCTCAGTGGAAATCTAAAAAAAAGATAAATTGATAATTAACATCATGCTGTTTGCTTGAAATGCAAAGCAGCAGACCACGTGGAATCAACTAGAATGGGTTTTTATATTAAAGGAAAATACACCTAACCTATAACAAATGTTCTTCCCGAGGTTTAGTGGCAGAGTACATGCTGTATGTTGCTGGTTCTCCTGCATCCATGTGGAAGGAATGCTCAGCTCCAAAACAGCACAACTTAGCCTGGTTTGTTTGACCTGATGTGGCTCTGTAGTACAGAAAATGTTGGTTTGTCACTGCTGCAGATCAGGGACCATGTGAAAACTGATTGGGCTCTCCTGCACAACATCACCTCCTCATAATCATCTGAAATATGTCACACAATCTGCATTCCTATTTATTGTTGTAACCACTGAGGTTTTGTACAGTTAGAGGACACAGTCATGCAGACCAGACACCAAAAACCTGCTTCTTCATCTCTCCTGCCTGCTTTCCTTCTTTTATTGTTTCTTTAATGTTCCACTCTTCCATCCTCATCCACTTTGTTTAACAGTAGCCTTTGTGATGCTTAGTCAGTTTCATGATTTGTCAGTTAACATAATGATAGTGAATGATAGGGACTTTTGATTCAGTAACCAATATGCAAGACAAATAAATGTGTTCCTGTGACCTACTTTTGTTTTTGTGTTATGTGGGTTCATGTGTCTGTGTTTGTGAATGCAAGCAGGGCTGGACTACAAACTTGAAAAAGAGGGCCCCAATAGCTGCAGGTTCACTGCATGTTAGATGCTGTTACTCATTGATTACATACACATTTTTGGGGAATTTGCACAAAACGATATGCTCAAAAACAAGCAGTGTTAAAGGAACTGTTCACCCAAAGATGAAAATTCAGTCATAATCTACTGACACACACCTATGTCGATGGAAAGTGAAGTTTCATAGTCGTGAAAACATTACTGGAGCTTCACAGCGAAACAGTGTTGCAGCATTCTCCTAAACAAACGAGGAGATGGGGAATTGTTTTAAAAGTGGGATCAGAAATGACTCCACAGCTTGTCTGGCATTAACCAGGTCTGTAGAACCCCAGGGATCCAAACTGATGCACCCTCATCAGACAAGGCATGTGGCTACAGCTTAACAAAAAATGTGTTTTCTTTGTACTTTCTTTGCAATTTTTTTAACCCAGGGCCCCAATCAAGATAACCTGGCCATAGACCACGGAGGCTGCAAAGGTTGTTGCCCTGCCTGGGAGTCAGATTCATCCATGGCAGACAAAAACTTTACATCCTGTAAATTCATTCTCATCCTCTTCTGAAAAGATAGTTGGATTTTCTGACATATGGCTACTCGTTTAACTTAAAGAATACAATCACCCGAAATGTGTTTGTTTTTGTGTTATGTTTTCTTATGTTTTAAATCAGGTCTCCAGCTACTTCAGTCTTTTAGCAGAATGCTGCAACGCTGCTTTACTGTGAAGCTCCAGAATGTTTTGTGGACTATGAGACTTCACCTGACTTTATATCACTATGGAGGGACGACTGAATTTTCATTTTTTAAGGGCGAACTGTTCCTTTAAAGTCAGGGGCACAATCCAAATGAAGATAAATAGGTAATGCTAACATTAATAATATTTACAATAATCTGTTTGTAGTGACACGGCTCCAGTGGCCTGCTCCTCATGTAAAGAGAGCGCATCTTCCCACAACAGATCAATAAAGGAATATTTCTAGAAAAAAAACTCAATCAGAATTTATGGTGCTGTTTTGTATAACCCAAATTTGGTATAATATTGCCATGAGAAGCGTGCACCCAATTTACTGTATAGTCATCTATTTATATTTAATATGAGACATAATAAATGAATAAATAAAACAGTTAAAGCTGTCCATTCTTTCTGTATAATGATAAGCAGACACTCACTTTTACTGTAAAATATCCTCTACTGTAAACACTCAAATGGAATTTTTGTGCTATTTTGTATAACCCAACTTTGGTGTAATAATGCCGTGGGAAGCATGCACCCAACTTACTGTATAGTCGCTTGTTTATATTTAATACAAGGAAAGAGATACTTAGAGTATCTGTTTTTTTCCTCAAGCTGATTAACCCACACTTATTTCAACCTGGTTAAACACAGCTATTTTTTAAAAACATTTTCTTATGCACTATGCCCTAACCCAACCCTTTAATTTTACAGTGCAACCCTGAAATTGAGCCAGAAGCAAAAATCCAAGTATGTCAGCTTGATGTTGCAGCAACACTGCAGTCACCTGCCAACCCCCTTGAGCTCAAGAAATTTCTCCACGAAGCTTGGACTATGGCCTGTCCTCATCATGGGAATATTATGCCTTTTCACCACATGACCAACACCCGATCTCTAAATAATAATCTCACACATTAAGCACTATTATGTGACTATAGATTCATCTGTGACCCTTAAGTGCAAGTTTGCTGTTGCTTCTGAGAACTGCCAACCTACAGAGATAGAGTGGAAAATTGTGCCTCCAAATAGAGCAGAAGATGACAAGCTTATCATCCATTATACTGAAGGCCAGATATATAATCATTTATATGATCCTTTAAAGGGTAGGCTCCACTTCACAGTGCCTGAGCCCCAAAATGGCAATGCTTCAATAAGCATCACTGACCTGAAGCTTAAAGATACAGGCAGTTACCAATGCAAAGTTAGATGTTTACCTGAACTCGAGTTAAAAACATTTATCCTGACAGTGATGGAGAGGCCAAGTAGGCCTGTGTGTTACATGGATGGTCAAGCTGTGGCCGATCAAGATCTGAGACTGAGGTGCAGATCCTCAAAAGGTAGTTCCCCTCTCACTTACAGATGGTCAAAGACAAGTGGAAACAGGATGTTGCCTAATAGTGCCTTTGCTGACAGGACAGGAGGTGACTTGTATTTGGATAAAATCACAGAGCATGACTCTGGAAGCTATCTCTGTATCTTGAAAGCCTCGTGGATGTGGAGGATTGTGAGGTTATCCTCAGTTTCACAGCACCGGCAACCGTAAACTATGGACATGTAGTGGCAGGAGTAGGTGTCGCCGTGATTGTACTTATCATCATCACTATCATCGCAGCCATTTGCTACTGCGGAAAAAAGAATGAAGGGGAATTTAGCAATGAAATATTGTGGGATGAACTCCCTCCTTGTAACTGGCTTCCCAAAAAGCGTGATGGTGTAGTGTCCCAGCCTTTAGAAAGCTCTCGGGGCAGTGCACAGGTGAGGAAAAGTTTAGAAAAAGACATTTTCACATGTCTGTTGGCCATTTGTGGCACAAGTTCAGTAACTCACAATTAAATCCTTTTTGAATTGCAGAAGTTCACAATCTAAATCATCTCAATGCAACACACATGGTATCTTTAATAAGTTAAATTGATCTAGTCATGTTCTGTATTGGGTCAAAAGAAACATTGGGTCGTTTATGAGGAAATCAACACGACGTTTTAAGCCTGAGGACGAAGAGAGTGAGTACGAGGTCATGGAGGTGCAGAAGCCTGTGAGTGTATTCAAGTATGCAAAATACATGGAGTGAGAGGCTCTGTCTCATGGTGTATCTGAAGCTGTTAAGGAAACACAACTGTAAACACTTAGCTGATGTAACACAGTACAGTGGCACAGTATGTAGAAGAAGTCATTTTACAGTAATTTTCTCATTTTTTTTATTATCACAGTGTTATTACCATGACACATCAAATACTAACACTAACACTAATTTATGTCAATTTACTGTTAAAATGATTACAGTTGAAATTACTGTGCTTTCCTTTTCTTAATATCGGCCCTTTATCTGAAGCTTTTGTTGTAGCTCAAGGGTGAACCTGCTAAAACTCCAACTCTCATAACACCAAAATAGTTTTCACAGTGTTTGAAAGGCTTATTAAAAGGCTCATACCAATTCCTAAAAATATCATTAGGTCTTATATATAGCTCATTTCAATTATTTTATTTATCTTTTAACCGAGAGTGGTCCCTTATAACTGACTTCACCCTATGTGGGTGCTAAAAGGACAAGCCTGCAGTGATGCTACCTGAGACTGCAGTTTTACTTTCCTGAAACTTGATTCCTCAAAGCTGGACTATTTGAGAAATACCTCCTGTTTATAAGGAAATACTGGAGTGCTGGTGCTCTAAATTCTTATTTTTGATTTGTTAGTTGTTATGGTTAATATGTAAACACTTCAGTTTCATTTTTAAGTATTAAACACTCTTTTTAAACACTCCACTCAAATCTCTTCACACTTCTGTATAGTTAATTTAAAAACTGATAAAACAAAATCTGTAAGCCAGCAGAACCTCAGGAGGGAGGCCTGGACACTGCAGTTGGCTGCATGATAGGTGCTCTGGGGCAGACAGGGCATCCCGGTCTTGTTGAGGCCCATTGCTAAAGAGAAAATGATGTTCTTCCCCAAACCTTCCCAAGAGCTGCTTTATGAGGCTACTGCCCTGGCCCACTCAGAGATGCTACTGCACGCAGAGGGTATACCTGCACTGTCAGTTACGCCTGCTCAGTTTGGTGCTGCCATTTGCCTTGTATGAGCACACCTTTCCACTGGCCTATGGCAAACAATGTGGGCTATGTGAAAGAGTTAGTAAATATTTGTTGAAAACCAATCTAGCCATGCATTTCAAATATAATTTTAATGGCGCAAATAAAATTACTTCTTCAGCTGCACAAAATGAAGTACATGAATTCAACATGCACAACTAGCATGGCACAGAGGTGTAAAATGGACAAAGACATGGGGTGCTTGTGAACCAGTGAATGAAAGACTACCTGCTCATTAAAAATGTAATTTGAGAGTTAGAGGCACTGCTGGATGAATTCACTCACTTCCAGACATGTGACGGTATGGTAGATGTATGGGTAGAAAAAGAATCATCTCTTTTTTAGATTTTGCTATTTGATTGTGACGATCTTCATCCAAAGGTTGACAATAACTATGAATCCATAATGTTCATTGTTTAGTTTGTTGTAGATTGTTCTTGACATGTTCATGCCAAATTTTAAAATACTTCTGCAGGCCTGGACACGCTAAAAAAATAGGGAAAAAAGTCAAAAGTAAAAGACGTAATAGAAAGTAAAGAGTCTTTATTGTCATTACACATCCATCTTGTGCAAATGAGCAGTTTACTGTGCAATGTGCAAATATATTGTCTGCCTATATCATATGAGGCAGTTACAGTTTCAGGTAGCAGCTTGGCTACAGTCTAACCAGCCTCGGGGTAGAAGCTGTTACTAATTCTTGTGGTCCTGCTCTTAATGCAGCCTCCTGCCTGATTGCAGGGGGCAAACAGTGTGTGCAGGGTGGGTGGGGTCCTTTATGATGCAGGAGGCCGTTTCCTATGGAAATGTATATGTCTGTGGTGGTGGATAGGTTTCCTTTCACAGTCCTCTGTGCTGCTTTCACCACTCTCTGCAGAGCCCACTGCTGTGTAATCCATGAACCTCACAATATAACAGCTTGGATGCCCAATCATATTCCATAGGTGTATGTTTGTATGTGTTTATGTCTGTCTGTCTGTATGTATGTATCTAGAGCTGCCTCACCAAATGAAAAACACACAGGGACCACACAACTTAAAATACATCAAGTAGATGGACCTTTTGCAGGTGCTTGGCAAGTCGATTAATATATGAAGCATTGTTTCGTCTATGTATTCATCATCATTAATTGTTGATTGATTTCTTTATTTTTTTTATTTTCATTTATCATTTCTTAATTTATCATGTACTGAAGATAATGCAATATGATAAAACAGAATTAAATTATCCCCAATGGAAAATGTTGTGTCAGAGCAGCACAAACATACACTATGACACGACAAAGGAGAGGAAGAAAGGCTACTTTAAAAAACACAAATACACACAAAAAAGTGACAAAAAAGCATAAATAACAGTTAAAAATGAATTATCTTGCTTGCACAAGCCCTTGCAGAACCCCTTTTCTCCAAAAAAAACCGCAGAAATGGCTGCGAAATCCAACAAAAACAAGGACTCATCCGCCCTTGCTCCGGCCTTGGCCTCGCCCGCCCCGGCTTCCACCCAAGACATCATGGCTAACATGACGAGGGTCCTCAGCCAGAAGAAGAAGAGGTGAGCTGTCTTATCAGGGAAAACCGGTGGCGATATTCAAGGACTACCGCAGCGAGGTCATCAAACAACGCACGCAGGTGATGTCAAAGCTGTACCAACGTGGCCTGAAGCCATCACTGTTGTACCCAGCTAGGCTACGGATCGCAACTAAAGACGGGAGGAAAAGGATGTTCACATCGGTGGAGGATGCCGAGGCTTTCATGACTCGCAGCGATGATGCACCACACTCACCAGCCGGGGAAAAGTGGTAGCTCGCTCAGGGTGGCCGATGTTAGAGCAAAGCTGTTATTCTCTTTGAGTAACGTTATATTAGCATGACAAGCTAATGTTTTTTTTATAAAACTTTGAATGCATAATACAATCTATACATGGGTTCCAAGATTTCTCTGGACTGTCTTTACAATGATGCTTCTGTACATCCGGCTGCACTGTAGTTTGTCAGCTACTTTTTTTTTTTTTTTGCAACAAGCTACAGTGATAACATTTCCACATGGCTACTACGGGGACCACCATATTTGTTGTTTACACGTTGACTGTGGACAAATACTTTGCCCCCTTCAATTAATTGTCTGTGAAATACGACCTACCAAAAACCCACTATTTTTTTATATTTACAGGTTAGACAGTACATTCGCTCCCAACTACCTAGCTTTCCCTCAAAACCAGATATCAACCCGATAGATACCTTTCTTTCTTTTAAGCCGTTATCTAAAGGTTCAGTGTCTAAATTATACAGGAACATATCAATATTGTCGCGCCCGTCCCTGGATAGGATCAGATCGGCCTGGGAACAGGATCTGGGAACCCTGTCTGATGACCAGTGGGATTCTATATTACAGGCAATTCACAAAACGTCACTCTGTGCAAGACACTGTCTGCTTCAGTTCAAAATTGTCCACCGTGCTCACATCTCTAAGACTAAGCTGTCTAGTTTTTACCCTAGCTTAAGTCCAATCTGTGACAAATACAAAACCAACAATGGTACCCTTCGTCCCTAGCCCCACTCTAGCTCTATTTGGCATTGCTGATAGTGGTGACCCACATTTGGCACTTAGTGAGCAACATATGGTCACTTTTGCCTTGCTTCTGGCCAGACGTGCAATTCTGCTTAGGTGGAGGGATGCTGCCTCGCCCACGCTGAGCCAATGGCTTCAAGACATAATGACCTGTCTCAAGTTGGAGATGCTGCGCTTCTCTATGGGCGGCTCAGAGCAAAAGTTCTATAAAACATGGGATCCTTTTTTATTACATTTTCAGAATACCCAAACAACATAAACTTGAAATGCACTCAGTTTAGGCCCTTGACATAAGCATTCGCAGCAAATGAAGTGAATCTATAGAACTGTGCCTTAAATGCTCTTCAGTACTGCAAGGGGGGGGTGTTATGTGTGGGATTGTTGTTTGTTAAACCCTGCACTTTTTGTACTCTTTACTTCGTGATCAAAATGCACATATACATGTCTAAAAAATCCAAATAAAAATATTTGAAATTAAAGAGACATAAAATCAATGTCCACAAATTTAACTTTAACTATATTACGTTCATTTTATTGAAGGGTTATTTAGTGTGAAATTTCTGGGCTAGACTTTCTGTATAATGATAAGCTGACACCTGCTTTTGCTGTAAAGTATCCTCTACTGTAAAAACTCAAACGGTTGTGTGTGGAAGAGGCATGTTGAATGTGTGTAAAACCCGTGAGTGCTCTTCAGCAGCTGTTTGGATTTACATGGATTAAATTACTTTGTGGAAATGAAAATACTCTTACCTTGCGCTCCCTTTTTAGCAACTAATGTGCATGCAGGACGGAATGTGTGTGGTCAAAGGACACAGATAAATCCTGTCACTCCTGTTTTTATACAGACATTTATTTTCATTAGGGGCATTTCTGTTCCAAAATTAACTTTTTCAAAAGTCTGTTTTTATTTCATGACTTACTTTTTCCAGTGACACTTTGTCGTCTTCACTTTTCAGTGACATTGAATTCATCATCACCCCCTTATCTCAGACATTACATGTTCCTTTATCAAGATCAGCATCTCGCTAACAAGCTAGCTCCGTTAACGCGGAGTAGCTAAGCTCTTTAGCCAGGCTAGCTAATTAGCTGTTTAGTTGGGTAGTTAGCATGTGTGTCTTTGTTGAGCAAAATGAAAATAAGAGGTTAGTTATTGTATTAAAAACGTTTTTCTTGTTTACAGCTGTGGCAACTTGATTGATTCAAACTTACTTTGACGCGGTTTTTGCTTTAGCTAACAGGAGCTATTTAGGAAATTTGGTGGCAGTTGTTGAGCTTCTGAAAGCTAGTTTGTAACCGGCTGAAAGATGAGGGAGCAGTTACTGGTGAAACACCACCTGTCAGGAACAGACTTTGGAGAAGTGCCTTTTGAAATAAAATGTATGTAATGAAATAAGAATACATTGCATTCAGAGCCTCTTAATACAATTCAAGAATGATCAAATATTATTGCATAAGCATTAGTTAAATTCAATTATGTATGGTATTGTTTCATACTGTATTTGTTTGGGACATGTTTGGGTCTGAAATGTTTTAATGTTGTGAATATATGTATTTAATAGGGAAACTTTTGGGCTCCATAGACTGAAGTGATAAAAAGCTTTGAATTACATTTACACTTGCCATGTGGAACTATGGGACATAACATTAAGCCAGATATATGATTGATGAAGACTGAGATAGCTGAAATACAGCCATATTTGATTATTTTTCCTTTTTAAGTACGTATATAAAAAATGGATTCATGTTCAGTTAAGTAACATTTAATCTGTTGACCTAAATTGTATCAATAAATGTGCTTAAAACTCAATGGCAAAAAATGTTACGTGATAAGGTAATCATAAATCATACGGTCCCCCTTGTATAAATAAAGGATAAATAACGAGTGGGCATCTTATTTCCCTTTTCTTTAGTTTGGAAACCATAGTATCTACTCACATCCAATCTAACTTATCTTTGTGGGTACAACAACATTTTTGTAATGACTGGAAAGGTTCGCCATGTGGCAGTTCAAAATAGATTCGGAAAGCAGTACAGGACTGGACGCTATCAAGCTTTTTCCAGGTCACTTGAGTAAAGATATTCACGATTATCCCAATTCACAATTATCCTAAGAATGGGAATTCATCACAATAAACTCATCCTGAGTGTTTTTATCCTGGTCCACAATAAAATCTCATATCCTCCCGTCCCAACCCACAGTTAAGACTGTAATGCACAGTGCTCATGCTGGTTGAATTAAAGTTTAATTAAAAGTGTAGAGTTCAAGAGTTTAAAAAACTAATCAAAAACCTCATCTCACCAGGGCCTTGGTGCAGATACTGTACTCTGTTTTGACCAAATTAATGAGGATTTCTTCAATGCTTTAAAATATCTCCTGTGAACTGACTAGGTGTGAAAATATCTTTGGTTATCATATCACCCATACAGCTACGCACAAAGAGTTTCAAAGCTTCTGGCCAGCTCTGCTTTGTAAGAAATATTGTAGCTTCCTCCGACACACGTTACAGATGCAGAAGAGTTGTTTATCTCGTTAACGCATGTCAGTCGTCGCTCAAGAAAGCCTTCTGTGTAATTAGATACAGGCGTCATTGTCATCTGTCTGGTAATGAAGAAT
The DNA here is from genome assembly GCA_903131615.1 of Diplodus sargus. Classification (NCBI taxonomy): domain Eukaryota; kingdom Metazoa; phylum Chordata; class Actinopteri; order Spariformes; family Sparidae; genus Diplodus; species Diplodus sargus. The sequence goes on along the minus strand of CAEMYA010000341.1, from coordinate 1,219,914 downwards.
CATGAAGGCTTCTCATTTCTCTCTGGTTCCATTTGATATTTCACTGTGTCTACAAATTAACAGCGGACAAGTTTCAATATTTAAAGGCAGCACTGTAAACAGGGTCGCTTGTTGTTGTTTATTAGTTTTTTTTACATGCACTGTCAATTACCCAGTGGCAGTAGTATTGCAGATGCAGCAGAGTGCTGCGCTGGCTGACTGACTGGGTGATTGGCTGGGTGGCTGACTGGCTTGTCTCTTGGAAACCTGTGAAATATGATTTACATTGAGAGCATGTTGTAGCAAACCCCAGCCCACGGTATGCATATTCCCCCATTGTTTGTTACAGTTGGTTGTACGAGCGCCAAGTAGGCATCCGACTTTGCATTTCAGTGGCTGAGCTCAGGGTCAGGAGCACATCTGGTTGACTGGGAGCTTTGTGTGCGGTGTGTCGTTTCTGTGTTTCAGATTACACTATCACACACAAACACACACACACATTTGCAAGCTCACTTGTTGCTGTGAAGCCGGAGTCTGCTATGGAGCCAGAACGGTGACTTTAAAATTTGGCATCCAAAAAAAATTTGGCATTGAAAACAAAACCAGTACTGAAAAAGGAAACATTGGCATTGAAACATTTGTACTGAAAACAGTTGTACTGGCATTGAAACAAGTTTTGGCACTGAAAAAAAAAAACTAATTAAAATAATTAAAATCTGAAAATCTTATTATTCTATTTTATTGGCATTTTTTTTGTATTTTTTTTAATGACAATCTTCAGATTTTTTCTTCATGTCACTTTTTTTCAGTGACAAGATTTTTTTACAATATGCATCCATATCCATACTATATGCGTATGGAGTGTGGTAGTAGCACGGAGCTAACGAGCTCCGGGGGGCCGAGCAGGGAGCATTAGCCCCAGTTAGCACAACAGTAGAACAGCAGGCTTTTCTCTCTGTTGTGTCGTTCCGAGCCGGGGCTGCAGCACCAACAGCAGCACTCCGGTCTGCTTCCCGAGCTCTCTGCCACCATACCGCTGTACAGGCATACAGAGACACTGTCTCCCCTATAAACTCAGTTCATGTGAGTAATATCACTGTTCATACTAAACTCAACAAGCTAGTATGCAGGGAAAATCAGCTGTGATTGTGCTACTGTGGTTCATAGTAAAGTACAACAGACGGCTGTAATCAAGTAACAGACACATGTTGTCATAACTTCGCAGGTAGTCCAACTTCCTCTCTTATTTTTCTCCAAGCACTCTCCTTTATTGTCCGGTCTCTGTATGCGTACAGCGGTATGGTGGTACAGAGCTCGAGGAGCAGACCGGAGCGCGGCTGTCGGCGCTTCAGCCCCGGCTCGGAACGACACAACTGGGGCTAATGCTCGTTAGTTCCATGCTACTACCACACTCCATACGCATATAGAGACCGGAGCTCGGGACAGAAACAGATACACGGAGACTTGGACACATCAGGGGAGAGCTTGAAGAAAAGTCAGCGAGGAACTTGGACTCTGTGTTGCCCAGAGACGGCCGGCACATGGATCCTATAATGGTATAGTGGCTGGACCTTCAAGGCACGGCTGGACCGTCCAGCCCCCCCTTCCCGCAGGCTGCAGCCATTACCTCCTCTAATGATATGCAAACCACGCTCTACTTGCCCCACTTGCCGCAGCAGCGGGCGCAGCAGCAGCAGCAGCATCAGCATCAGCAACAGCAACAGCAGCAGCAGCAACAGCAGCAGCAGTAGCAGCAGCAGCAACAGCAACAGCAGTAGCAGTAGCAGTAGCAGCAGCAACAGCAGCAACAGCAGCAGCCGCAGCAGCAGTAGCAGCAGCAGCAACAGCAGCAGCAGCAACAGCAACAGCAGCAGCAGTAGCAGCAGCAGCAGCAACAGCAACA
>CAEMYA010000341.1:1176862-1216964 GCA_903131615.1 Diplodus sargus | reverse complement strand
AACAGCAGCAGCAGCAGCAGCAGCAGTAGCAGCAGTAGCAGTAGCAGCAGCAACAGCAGTAGCAGCAGCAACAGCAGCAACAGCAGCAGCAGCAGCAGCAGCAGCAGTAGCAGCAGTAGCAGTAGCAGCAGCAACAGCAGCAGCAGCAACAGCAACAGCAGCTGCAGCAGCAGCCGCAGCAGCAACAGCAGCAACAGCAGTGGCACACAAAAAGTAAACCCGGCACACGGGTGGACTCCTACACAAACAAACATACACACCTGCTGCTCATGGCAAGTCGCTCTGACAATCAGCCGAAGGAGGGAAGGCAAAAAAAAGCCTGCTTCACATTAGCATGCCGTGGCAATCATAGAGTGAAGCTCTGCTGGAAACAGCAGATGAAAAGTGACGGTCCTATTTGCGGTATACTGTAAGTACAGGAATGGGAAGCTCGAGCAGTCAGAACTAATAGCGTGCTCCGTAATGCCATCTCTCGTTCTCAGACAGTCCTTTTGGTGTGTTTGTTAAAAAAAACAAAACAACTGCTCTCCCAGTCCTTTTCTAAATAACTAATTTTTCAGCATCCCATATAAATATAAGCAATTTGTTTTGGTGGCGAATTCAAGATGTGTACATGTGTTTAGAGAAGAGAGGAGTGTGATTTCTTTTTTTTACATTTTATATATGAATAAAAAATGTTTGCTTTCAATTTCCCCCAAAACTTTCCTGCTTTAGACAGAACATGAAATGTTTATGCAGTCGGTGCAAAACAATCTGTGTGCAATTTTAACGATCACCCTCATCAATAGATATGTGAAGAGTGTTTTGGCTGGTTTGTAATTGCAAAGAATGATATATGTGTCTTGAGACCACTGTATTTGTAAGCTTCATTTCTGAGGGTTCTTACACATGCCTGTGTGTGTGTGTGTGTGTGTGTGTGTGTGTGTGTGTACGTTTTGTGAATATTTTTTGTCGCCAAAAACAATCGACACATTTCATCGCACACCCATCACTAGCTATTTTGAACTGCGTGTCCATAAATGTTTGAAAGGTTAATGTCATTCATGTGTCCAGCTCAGCATGCTACAGCCGCTGTGTTACGTTCACGGTACACGCACAGAAACGTCTCCGCCGTACACCAACCGTTCAGCAACCTTTCAGTGACGTCACCTGCGCCGTCCATGTTTTGCTCCAGCCTGAGAGCCCGGTGTGTCTGACTGCGACCGTACCCTGGACACCGTTCAGTCCCATATAGTGGTCGCATTGCGTTTCACTGCCAGGTAAACACATTGGTGCTGTGAGCTGACCACCTCACATTATGTTACCGAGGAGAGCGTGACTGTGCTGCCGCTGCTGGAGGGGGAGGGGCGCGGAGCAGACCCCGGACACTGCCGTGCTCCTGTGGACCAGAGGTAAGCAACACACACGAGCACAGAGCGACAGCCGCAGTACTAGCACCGCACACTGTGAGGAGACGGGTGGATGTGTGTGCTGTAGCTAACAGTTGTGTGTTTACACGTGAAGCTTCACGTCTGCATGGTCTCATAGTGATCACCTGCTGCCCAGCAGAACAACATGACATCTACATGCTGTGTAATGATGTTACAGTGTGACAGCTGCTGTCATCAGTCGGGTCAAATGGATCTTAAAGCCTGTCAAAATGAAAGACTGCACTGAGGATCTTCTTTGGACATCACTGCTGCACAGGATGCAGAGTGCAGCTGGTCCAGGTGCTGCCTGAGTCCTAACGCTGTACACTTCATTACAAAGCAACGCTTTCACTGACGGGATGCATGTACGGTTGTGACGTTACCTCCACTCTGCTGCATTTTGGAAGCTAAAAAAATAAATAAAAATTGACTTTTTATTCCACACATGCATTTTATAAAATTAGTGACCAGTTACTTTGCAGTCTGCATCAGAGCCAAAGAAAGGTATTTAATATTTCAACCCATGGTAGACTGTACAGTAAATACATGTATATGCATCAGAGACATATACATGATAATGATAGTCTCATTTACTTGTACGAAGATACTTAAGTACATTTCTTGCCAGAATATTATTTTAGGTACATATGTTCATTTGGTATCAGATACTTTGAAATGAGATAACTTCAGACTTTTGCTCTCTAGTACTAAGATTGTACATTCACCTTGTAATATTTTAATATTTTAACACACAATTTAAAGATACTTGAGTAAATTTACTTGAGTATGACCTTTTTCCAACCCACTACTTTTAACTGGAAATTGGAAGTGGACCTAAATGCAGACTCGAGGAGGCAAGATAGGGGAGAAGAAATAGGTAAACAAAGTGCAACAGAAAAGCAATGCTCAAATCAAAAAATGCAAAAATAGGAAATCAACCTCAAAAACATACCAAAGGAGACACTGCAGAATACAAGGAACTTTATGGAGCATGGAAACACAAGGAACTACAGAGAAATCACACATCAAACTGACAAGGAGTGCAGGGGAGACAAAGACTATATACACAGACACTAACGACAAGACGAGGAACAGGTGAGGAGAGAGGGGAGGGAAGAGGACAGGTGATTGGAGCAGCAGGTGGGAGGAGTCTGGCTGATAAGCAGAACACCACTGACAGATAGGGGGAGACAAACATGAACAGAGAGAAAAACAGGGAGGAACACAGGAGAAAGAGCACAGAGGAGAACGCTGAGGATACACAAAAAAGGGACAAAATATCAAAACATAAGCACAACAAGACACAGAACCATGACATTAACACTACCATTTCATTATGTCACATGACGCGAGGAAGGCGTATTTTGATCTATTTATTTAGGCCTGGAAGTGAAAGCACTGCTTGTATCAAATGTTTCAAATGCTAACGTTAGCTAATGGATTATGAACCTCCTCTGACCCCCCCTCCCCCTCCTGATAGCGCCTCATCCAACTTGATGAGCCCCTCACACCCATCCCCCACTCCTCACACCTCTCCTGGCTCCCTTGCTACCTGCCCTCCTCTCACTATTGACTCCAAGGCCCCATCTTTTTTTTCTCCGTCTTCCTCGTCATCGTTTTAAGAATATTTGCGTCCACACGGCTCCACTGACAACGACCGAAAACGCTGTAGTTCATATTCCAGGCCTATAGGTGGCGCTTGACATTCACCAAAAATGGAGAAGAAGATACGGAGCATGCGCATTAAGCTTGCGCGCTGTCAACAAACAGACAGTAGACGGAGAAACCGAACACAACAAGAAGAAAATGAAAATGGCGAGTACAAGGAAACCAGAATCGTTTGTGTGGACCGGTAATGAGGTCGAACTGCTGCTGCGACTCACACTCAACTACAAGGCGAGTAAGTTGCAAGAAAGGCTCAATATCTTCTACGAACACGAGCATGTAGTCCGCCATTGTTGTTGTTGTTGTTATGAGACGTCGCGGGGTGGGGCGATGGCGTCATCGTTTTGGAAAATATGCGGATTCGCCGTCCACATGAAAACGGGAGGGCTGCGTTTTTGGATTTCTCCACCCTGAGACCTGTTTTCAAAAAAGTGCGTTTTCAGGCGCTGCGTTTTCAGGATCCGTATGGATGCAATACGTCTGCGTTTTCACAAAACGGCGTTGTCGTCTGGACAGGGCCTAAATCTCCCCTTCCTCAACCTGCACTGTTTACACCGCTTCATGTAAGGAGACAGCTGAGCAAACTCCCCGCCGGTAAGGCTGCAGGCCCTGATGGTGTCAGCCTACGGGTTCTCAGAGCCTGCGCCGAACAGCTCTGTGGAGTGCTTCACTGTGTCTTCGACATGAGCCTGAGCCTCCAGAGGGTCCCTGTGATATGGAAGACGTCCTGCCTCGGTCTCTCGGACTACCGAGCGGTGGCACTGACGTCTTATATCATGAAGACCCTGGAGAGACTCGTCCTGGAGCAGCTCAGGCCTATGGTCAGGCCGCACCTGGATCCCCTCCAGTTCGCATACCAGCCCCGGATTGGAGTTGAGGGTGCCATCATTTACCGGCTGAACCGTGTCTACGCCCACCTGGACAAGCCGGGGAGCACTGTGAGGGTCACGTTCTTTGACTTCTCCAGTGCTTTCAACTAGGGATTGACCGATTATCAGTCGGGCCGATTATTGGCACCGATATTCAGCATTTTGACGCATATCGGCATCTGCCTTTTTTTTTATCCGACAGCCGATAAGACATCAATTTAAAACAGGGTTATTTTGGCTCTGATGCAGCCGAGCCTCTCTGTCTGCTGCCCCTACTCTGTCTCCAGCATTGTCCCATCCACAGCACCATCTGATTGGTTACAGGCAGAGCGGGTAACAGCCAATCAGTAGTGAAAGCTGTGCATGCACAGTGCTCACACACAGCGGAGAGGAGAAAAAGTTTAGCTACCACGTAAAACTGGATTCATAGCCCGGCGCTGTTCCTGGGGGCTCGGCTCCAAAGATAAGTGAAGGCAGCAGACTCTCCCGAAATAGTAATAAACATCCCAGTCCTGTACAACTCACAGCTACTAGTAACATTACTGTGAGCCCGTTAACGTTATATAAACATAAGCCGCAGCTCTGCTGCTCGCTGTCCCTCCAGATGAGGCTGTTAATCACTCGCTAATATAACATGGAAATAGTCAATAGAAAATGGCATGCTGTCATGTAGTGTGTCCTGAAGCTGTCTCTGGCAGTTTCTTGTAGAGAGGAGCAGGATATTGCTGTTCAAGACTTTAGACATCATGCAACTGCATCATAAAGCCTACATGAACTGCATGGTGTTCAGGGATGGATAGTCTCTTTTGCTATTGTACTATAGTACTATAGTTACATTCATTGTTAGTAATGTAGCAGCCTAGTTTTGAATGACAGGGTCCCTGCTATCACATGTTGTTAAAATATAACATTTATAAAATCAACTACAGGCTTCCCAAATGCTGTAGTAAATTAAGCATGATGAGTTGAGCACATGTCAGCATGTGGCCCCACTTTTAACTCTCTCTCTTTTTTTCAAACACTTATTGCAGTTGGATAGACTTAAGTCTATGTATAATAACACTCAAAGTTAAGTGTTGGAGTTTGTATTATTCAAAATTTTGACACCAATATTTTCCCTTTTACTGCAAATGAATATCGGCTCCAAATATTGGTTATCGGCCTCCTTGACTACTAATAATCGGTATCGGCCCTGAAAAAACCGTATCGGTCTATCTCTACTTTCAACACCATCAGGCCTGCTCTACTGGTTGACAAGCTGACGGCGATGCTGGTGGATCCCCCGCTTGTGTCCTGGATTGTGGACTACCTCACTGACCGACCACAGTACGAGCGCCTGCAGCACTGTGTGTCAGATACAGTGGTCAGCGACACCGGAGCCCCACAAGGGACTGTCCTCCCTCCTTTCCTCATCACCCTTTACACCACAGACTTCAGCTACCAGACAGAGTCTTGCCATCTTCAGAAGTTTTCTGATGACTCTGCTGTAGTTGGATGTATCAGCAAGGATCTGGGGAGACCCAGGACACCAGAGACTCCAGTTTCCATTCTGGGACATAACGTGGACATTGTTGAACATTACAAATATCTGGGGGTGTTCAACAGTTCGACAGTAAGCAAGACTGGACTAAGAACACTGAAGCCCTCTACAAGAAGGGACAGAGCCACCTCTATTTTCTGAGGAGGCTCCGCTCCCTTAACATCTGCCGGATGATGCTGAGGATGTTTTATGAGTCTGTGGTGGTCAGTGCTATTCTGTTTGCTGTGGTGAGCTGGGGCAGCAGACTGAGAGTAGCAGATGCCAACAGACTCAACAAGCTGATCAGGAAGGCCAGTGACATTGTGGGGGTGGAGCTGGACACTTTGTCAGCAGTGTCAGACAGGAGGATGCTGTCGAAGGTGTGGGTGATGCTGCAGTATGTCTCTCACTCTCTCCACAAAGCTCTGGTCGAACAGAGGAGCACCTTCAGCCAGAGACTGATTGCTCCTAAATGCATCACTGAGCGCCACAGGAAGTCATTCTTACCTGTGGCCATTAAACTGTACAGCTCCTCCTTCTGACTATCGGACTCATTTGACTATTTATAAAACAAAACAAACAATATAACTATCCATTCTCAGTTAACTTATAATGTTACAACCATTTCATTGTATATTGTATTTATTTCAGTTTGTACACTATACTTCACTATTTTATTATTTATTTGTATTTTATTGTCTACTTTGATATATTATTTATTTAAATGTCTACTTTAATATTTTATTTTATTTACATCTCCATCTTTATCGCTTGTTTCCATTCGTGCTGTATTTCTATTTCTACTTTGCACGGAGCATTGGAACAAAAACAATTTCTCCCCGGGGATTAATAAAGTATTCTGAATCTGAATCTGAATCTGAATCAATAGTTTCCCCCTCATATTCACAAGAAGTGAATCTGTCCTTCACAGTGGGGGAGACACACAGGATGTTAGCTTTAGTGGGATAGTAACTTTTTAAATTTAAACTGAATAGAAACTCTGATTCTATTTGGAATGCTATGTTTATGAGGTAAAAGAAAGACAGATACTAGATACTGCAGTGTGCATTTTTTGCACTTTTTAAAGACAAAAAATGAATTAATGAAAAAATGAATCCCTTAATAACAAAAGAATTTATTAAGCAAATGTTTATAAGTGGCAGCCGTAAAGAAACAACAACACATCTGGTGCAGAGCGCACAGGCAGCGATGTCACATGTCAGCAAAACTTATCACATTCCAATCAGTCTGCGGCGTCAGATGGATTTAGCAATCACTCACAATTGTAAGCATGCTAACACACTAGAGTAAGCTTTTTAAAAATAATCAACACCAAATGTCCATGTTGGCACTGTTATTGTGAGCATGTTAGATTTACAGCCCCACAGAGCTGCTCTCTGTGTCTATGGACATGGTGTAGAGCAGTGGTCCTCTATAGGTGACCACCGGGCCGCATCCGGCCTGCCGGCCTCCTATTTGTGGCCCCAGAATTGTTACTCCTTCACTATGTGTTTTGGCTGGGTCAGCACATGTATACCGGGAATTGTTTCCATGCCAACGATACACAGACAGCTGTGTCACTGACTGCTGCAAGCGCAATTTTTAACTTTCACTTTCGTTTTTGGAGCAGTTCACATATGATTGCACGAAAATGGTGTGTTTCAAGTTCACTGCTAAAAGAAAAGTGGACAGTGAAAATCAGCAATTCAAAGAAGAATGGACTGAAAAATTTGCATTCATTCTCCCTCCAACCAGCACAAGACCCATGTGCTTAATATGCCAGGAGACTATAGCTGTAATGAAGATTTCCAATTTGAAACGGCATTATGAGACAAAGCATAGGAATTTTGAAGAGACATTTAATAAAAATTCAGAGGTAAGAACAACAAAAATAAATGCACTGAAATTGTCATATCAAGCTGCAAGCAGGATTCTTGTCACATCTATGACACAACAACAAAAGCAACAGAGTGCTCACTGAGAGTGGTGTGGATGTTGGGTAAGCACAAGAAGCCATTTTCAGATGCAGAAATAAATCATGACTGAAGTGATGGACACGATGTTTGAAGGCAAACAACAAGAGGAAATATTCAACAATGTATTTTAAATTAATGTCAAAATGGAAATCACATTTTAATTTAGTTCGTATTTTTGTTGTCCTTTTGAATGAAAGGGACATTTTGTGTTGAATATTACAGTATTATTGCATGTGGCCTGACCAAACTCAACACGTGGGTCATTGAAAAAAATCTTTGTGGCCCTTTAAGATTTGTATTTGAGTACCCTCTTGGTGTAGAGTAATAAGAGAAAGAAAGACCAAACTCTGAGGGAAGTCTCATTGCCCTAATGTCATGATTGTATAATCTTTTATGAATATCTGAGACTTACTGTAAATGTAACAATATGTTTTTCATTTTAAGTAATTGCATATGAATGGCGGTCACCAAGTCGTGTGTGTGTGTGTGTGTGTGTGCGCGTGTTTTCGTGTGTGTGTGTGTGCGTGCATGCGTGAAGAATGCCATCTCTGTCTGAGCAGCTGCAGGAGGTGCGGAGTCGGGCTGAAGTGTGTCTGTACTCTGGTGGCAGGGTGGTGGAGGTGCGGGCGGGGGTAATGGCTATGGCTAATCTACCCTTACCGCCTTGCTCCAAGTACCATCACATCGCTGCAGAGACCGTGGTCATAGAAAACAGCTTTGGCAGTAACAGGAAGGAGGTGAGAGAAAACCTGTGCACATACAATATCTGCACCAGGAAATGCCTACAGTATATAAGACCCATCCAGACAGAGACCAAGTTGGGTAAATCAGGATTGTAGGTAACACTTGAGCAACACTTAGAGTACATATCTAAATATATCTATATCTCTGATTACTGCTGTGCCACTAGTCTGGGTAAACATACAGACCTATTTCATAAAGGAGCCTATGAAAATTGAGACCAATCAATCAAAGTGCGCCTTCACTCACAATGACTTTATATCCAGGATCGGTGCTCAATTGGTGCTGGTTCCTGATTGGTCAGCGGAGAGGATACAGTAGAGGAAGAATAGATGGAAGAAAATAGGAAAGCATTACTTTCATATTTGAATGTTGACAATATTTTTAATAATCAAACCAAAAGCCAACTCAGTTGGAGGAAACCGCTACCCAGAAAGATTAATCGTATATTTCTATTTCACATTGCACAGATTGAAACGTAAAACTATTTCCTGTTTCCTCTGCTTCTTCTTAAGACCCTTGCATCTCTCCAGCGCCTGTCTACAGCACTGAATATCCTGGAAAAATATGGCTGTAACTTGACAAACCCCAACAGGCCAAAGTACTGGAGGACCGTGAAGCACAACAACCCGGTGTTCAGGGCCACTGTTGATGCTATTCAGGTAACAAGAACTAACAAACCTTAAAAAATTGGGGAGACAAGTAACAGAAAACCGAGTGCCTATATTCCTAAATTTTTGAGTGTTGTTGATCATCGCTGAGATATAGTGTATATATTGTTTTCTGTGGTTTTAGTAAATTAGTATTCACATAGCAGAGATATTAGCATGTTCATCGTTCTGATTGATTCTTCCGTTTGGCACAGTGCAGTCATTATTCCCTTGGTGAGCAGCCCTGAATGTTATCTTAAGTTTTATGGTAGAACTTTTGTTTGCAACTTTGATTGATGATAATCCTGTCTTTCCTTGAACCTGCCTAGAACATGTCCTGATCTTGTCCCAAAGATTTGTATCATGTCCTGAAACTACTACAGCTTCTCTCAATAAATGACAGCAGGCATACGTATCTGTCCTGTTGCCATGGCCCCTTTTGCATGAAAACAACCGCTGTGAAATTTGAAAAAGTTGTACCAACGTGCCTGAAAGCCTCTGTGATGCATTTTGAACATCAAACATAAAAAATAAAAAAAACACACATTACGTTCCTTACCCAGTGAGCAAAGGGCAGGAAAAGAAGAGATCTGTGACTTAAAACCATCCAAAGGGAGGAGGGAAATGATACACTTTGGTGTCAATACGTGTTAATCTGTGCCAAGCGCTCCATCACAGGTTGGTTAAGGAAGTTACTCAGTAAATGACATGTGCGCTTGTGACTATAGCTCGAGGCAAATCGTAAAAGAGTCTTTGTGTTGGTGTTACTGCAGTTTTTACTGTGACAAAAATATAGCACTACATACAACACCTTCTTTTAGAACGGTGTGTGGTCCAGTTAATCAAGGTATTGATCAAAGTATTTAAATATTACCAAGTTGCATAAATTGTGCTGACCCTGCCCTCTGATAATGAACCTTGTAGGCAGCATATTGTAACGTAGGAAATAGAGCTAACTCTTTTTTGGACTCCTCTAGGCTCTTAGTAAACTGTAATGTAAACACAAACCGCTATCAGAACAGAGACCACACTGCAAACAGCAAAAATACATGGACTCCTGAAAAACAATAATGTAGTTGTGTACATCAGGGCCCGTATTCACAAAGACTTTCATCTTAACGTTAAGAGTACTCCTAAATCGGACTAAAAGTTTTTATGTAGGAGTTGTTTCTTAAAAGTAATTCACAAAGCCACTGAGACCTACTTTTAGTTATGAAAACAGTGAACTCCTAAACTAGGAGTAACTCTCTGTTGCAATGGCTGACGTCATTTTATAAGGATGCACTTAGAAGCGGTGACAACGGTGATTGGTTGTTGAGTGACGGGGCAGCCCACTGAAAAGTCATTCAGGCTGCGCAATGCATGAAGTGAAAATAAGGAAGTTGCCTACAAGCCCCTGACAAAGCCTATGAAAAGATGTTGGATAAAGAAATGTATTTATGAATAGAATTAAGTGCCCCCCCCACAAACAGAAACACTTCGGACAAAAATTACAAATTAGAAGATTGCGTGAAACATGAATTGTCAATAAAATCGGCATTTGCTCAAAAAGCTGATGGAATGCAACTTTTTCCGATTGACATTTCGCACAGGACTAGTATAACCTGGGGACCTCCAGTAATTTGTAATAATTGCGGAGGTCGTCTGTGATCTTAATCCCGTGTGAATCTGCCATGTCTGTAATTTGTAACATAAAAATTCCAACACAAATTACCTCCCACATTTCACCAAACACAGAGATCATTTGATAATATTAGTCCCGTGCGAATCGGCATCTCTATGATTTGGGGTCGTTTTTTGTTTTACTTAAGGTTGTTTGTGTTTTCCACCTTTTTTCTGCCTTTTCCCCGGTGGAGAATTATGGAGGCTGCGTTGGGAATTAAGAATGAAGGTTTTGACAGCATTTTGGGTGCAAATTCAGGACAGGACGCTCATCAGAAGAGCAAAATCTCGAGAGATGATTAGATGGATTACATGCATGGCAGCATGCGGTAAGGAACACTTTTCCATCTTTCAACAGGCTCACCAGTTATATTAAAAATATCCATATCTAACCGTTGTGCTGCTCCAACAAGGGCTCCGGTGCGATCGACCCGGGGGATAATGTCACTAAATTCAAGTTAAAACACAGACTTCGCTTATCCTGTGTGAATGTGCCGAACGAAGCACAGACGTGGTGGGATGATTTCTAAATCACTTGAGGTCCCCAGGTAATACTAGTCCCGTTCGAAGACTGACACGCCCATTATTTTTAGTTGCTCCTAAATTCGTCTGTTAGGAGCTACTTTTAGCCTTAAGATTCTTTGTGAATACGGGCCCTGGTTAGTATATTTTGATGGAAGTGGACTGAAAGGAACCAACTTTTTTTTCTTTAGTAAGGAACCAAGGAATGTCTCATTTCAGACTCAACTGTTTGGAAAAATGAATAGAAAAAAGAGTTCACATTACATCCCGTTTGTGCTATCCATATCTAGGGAGGACGAGCGGTGCTCTGTCTCTATGGTTACTCCAATCAGCAGCCAGATGGACTCAGCTTCCCTGATGACGTCATGGATCCTGATGTGGGCCGTGTGGCTGCAGTAACCCTAGAAGTGATGAGCCTGAGGATGGAACTAGAAATGCTTATCAAGGTGTGTGTGTGTGTGTGTGTGTGTGTGTGTGTGTGTGTGTGAATTTTATCCATATTTGTGTGCGTTTTCTTGGGGGAGATATTAAAAGCATTAATGTTATTTTTCTCCTCCCCAGGAGGCTCATCCCCACCCTGAGTTTTATGAGAGAATCATTCCGACACTGAGACACAAGGTAGAGTCCATCATACATCCGTCATATCTCTCATCCATTCAGTCATGTTTAATTGAAACAGTACATTGATAAAGACTGTATTACTTGGTACTTAAATACTGAATTAAGGTGTTTTTCGACAATCTCCTGATTTTTTCGTCATGTCTGTCTTTCTTCAGTAGCAGGATTTTTTACCATGTCAGTATATTTTCAGTGTGACTGCTTTTCAGTTTCAACTTTCTGTCAGCATTTTGTCGTGGAGGGGAGGAGTTTGAAAGGAGTGGCAAGGAGAGTGTGATTTGCATACCCACATAATAATGATGATACATATTTCTGGCCCTAGCACCCCTACACTTGTAACTGAAAATCAGTGACTCGAAAAAATACTGCCCTGGTTAAAAAAAAGTCCTGTGACTGCAAAAAGACAGACATGGAGAACAAAATCAGAAGACTGATTCATTGAAATACACATCAAAATCGTGAAAAATATAGAAATGTGATGAAATAAAATTAATGTCTGTATTTGATTTCTCAACGTAACTTTTTATATTGGCTTATACGTGTTTCAATGCCCATGTTTCCCTTGTCCGTACAGCTCATGTTTTCACAGACAAATTTTGTTGTCAATGCCAAAATTCACAAAAAAAAAAACCTTCATGCAATATTAAAGAAAGTGAGGAAAAATTCCAGTAATCGACCCTTTGTCCAGATCCACACCAAAAGTTAACAAGGTCTTTTCTGGGCGGCCATGGACGTCCTCCGTCCAAGTTTCATGGTAATCTGTTCAAGAGACGGAGTAGAATCATGACCTCCTTAGTGCAGGTAGTGAGATCTGAGACCAGCATTAGAATTATTGCACCCTTTATTATCCCCCTTTTGTCCTCCTGGTACTGGGTGGGTAGGAGCTTTGTCTACTGAAATGTTCGTGTTATTATTACATTGCACTGAGTAAACCATCTCTAACTTTGAGGTTCATAGCAAACCTTGTGCCAATGTGTCTCTCTTATTAGGATGTGGGTCTCAACACTGATGCTGTGGTCTTCCACTCCTACTCCACTTCATGCCATTCGGATGGTCAGACCAAGTCTTTAGCCTTCCCCCTCCACCACCGCTCCTCCAGGGAGAGCAGCCGTGGTCACTCCCTGTCCTCCCAACACCAAAGTATAAGGTCCATTCAGGTCTTTTCCACCTCCTCAAACAAGCACCCAGGTGAGGCCTCGTAGACTATAGCAACCACCCAGCAGCTGCTTAGTAGAAGCCTAAATATCTAATACACCATACCAACAACACTCTGAGAACTGAGAACCAACCTACAACAATTAGGCTTAATTCCAATACATCACTTGCACTACCACTCTGCCCTGCGCCTCCGTTTTAATAACAACAAATCTGTATAACAACCATGGAACAATTTTAACCAGTTTGTGGGTCTCAGTAGCTAACTAGCTAGCTCACTACTGATATGTTGTTCTATCTTTTTATTTGATGGCTTGATTGACAGCATGAGGTTGTGAACAAATTGTGAGTCTATCGTAATGTAAAGACGATCAACATCAACTGATGATGTATGAGGGTCTTGAAAGGCTGTTCCATTTCACAGGGAAAGATTTTAACCACTGCCCCTTGTCACTGCTCTAAGGAGCAAGGGCTTCCCTCGATAATGAGGGTAGGGGTAACACTTGGAAACCCTTGCTTATTCTTTGGTATTGGGTCTTCATCAGCCTCCTGACTACACCACTATACTCACATGCTACATACTACAGGCAGTTATGTAATCTAGATATACTTTGCAGTTGGAGTGCATTCACTTTTTATGGCACAGCAAATTATAGGGTAATGCTTATAGTTGCTCACAAAATTGTACAGTGGATTTGTGGAATTGGTACAGATTCTAGTAGAGTATGATCTGACACTGTGATACAGGGTATTGATATCTCTATTTCAGAGAACTGTACTATCTGTGAAATATTCCGTATCTCGGCCCACTGCCTCACCTGCCTCCAAGGGCTCTGCTCTGAATGTGACCGACTGTACCACTCCTACCCTGAGAGGGCCAACCACCGTAGAACAGCTGTCACATCAGCATCATCATCATCATCATCATCATCCCAAAACAGGAGCAGTCACAGGTCAGGATCAATAGTTCTGGCAATTTTAACTGAGAATATCCATTATCATTATCCATCGGGATAAAAGGTGTCAGCAGGTGTATGTGTTGGTGACTTTCTTTTCCTCTCAGCTGCCCTCTTTCCTCACCTGTTTGGGTGTGGAACTTCTGTTATAGTTTCCCTGAAGATAAGACAAAAGTTTGAATCGTTTGAGTCCTTATGACTGAATGAATTAAATGCATGTGCTGCTTTCCATTCTCATCTAAATACAGGCTGAGTCAAGTCAAAGTGTTAGAACTGAGTGCCAGTATGTGTTAAAAATCATTATGTATGGATGTATACAGTAGTATACTGTCTCTGCCTGTCCCCCTGTTTCAGTTCTTCCACCTGGCGTTGCCTTCACTGTACAAAAGTCAACTCCGTCCAGGATGTGCTGTGTGAGGAGTGTGAGCGCCCTCGCATCGAATCAATCAGCTCGAAAGCAGATGAATCGCAGCCTGCCACCATCACTGGTCTGTGTTGTCAGTTGTTGCTAAAGTAGAAACAATAATATATCCATGAGGAAATCACTTACTGTCCTCTGCAGACAGTTAGTGGGAAAAACCCTCACGGTACACAAACACTGGCCCGTTTTCTGGAGAGAGAAAAAAAACACGAGCAACCAGCCATCCTCCTTCACTGTGCCACTGTCACGTACCAATGGCTGGCACTTTTTATTTCTTCAGAAAACAAAACAGTCCTGGTACCTCTGGAACAAAACTGTGTGTGTGTGTGTGTGTGTGTGTGTGTGTGTGTGTGTGTGTGTGTGTGTATTAATGTGTGTGTATATTAATGTGTCCTTATCAGAGTGGCAGTGTCGAAGTTGCACTATGGTTAATGCAGCCAGCAGTATTCTGTGTGAGGTGTGTGAAAGACCTCGTTTGGCCACACGACCACCAGTGACCCCGTCACACCCACCCGTAAACCCCCCGAGACCACCAGCACCAGTACTGGGCATGCCAGGTGACCCAGACAGCCAGGTCAGTTACTGTGTTTTGTTTTGATTAGTTTTTTTGTTGTGTGTGTGTGTTTGAGATGTGTATCATACATAAATCTGTTCATACAGTCACATCGCAGAGACCTGCATTCCATATGGGGACAAAATGCAAGTCCCCATAATGAACATCATTACAGTTTAGGTGAAAAGTTCTTTTAACCACAGGGTAAGGTTAGGTCAGGGTCAGTGCTAGTGTTAGAGAAGTAGGCTATCTTCAGACTAAAGACCAGTTAACTTGGAATGGCTTGTCCAAATTGGGAAAAGGCTGATTTGTGGTCAGTTAAGGCGAGATACGTTAGGTTTTTAGTTTTTATTTTCAATTTGAAATGTCTTTCATCTTCGTCGGTTTTGTTTATATTATTTGATCTCTGTGACTTCCACCAAATTTAACTGTGAAAACAGCGTCCACAGTGAACTGGAGGACATCACCTAATATGCAAGCATTACAAGCTGTAGCTTCCTGAACCCAGTGAAAAACATGCCCAGTGGGTGTCACACAAAGATAGAAAACCTTGAAATCAATACAGTACGAATATGTATCTACATGTGTGAAATAAAATGACTGTCTTTTAATATAACAGCCAGAAAATACTGTTGTCTCAAACAAAAGTGTTGCTCGTCATGCTGTCAGCGGGTTCCAACATCATCTTACTGAGTTGCTGACTGTGTCTGAACTATAGTCACATTTTTCAGAAGGGTGAAGCACAATTCAGTTTCACTGTGTCTTTGTGTATTTGTATTTGCATTTTCTTGTCAGTGACAGTTCATTTTGTAGAATCTAAAATAAATTATTTTCATCAGAACATATATTTGTTGTGCTGTATGCAGACCCTGGTGATACTACGAGCAAAGTTTCATGTTGTGTCGAGCCTTCTTAGTGTTTTAAAAATAGAGATTTTGATGCTAACGTAAAAGTGTCCATAGCACTCCCATTGAAAATGAGTTTGACCCGAAAACGAAAATACGGTAAATCTTAAATGTGCCTCTTTCATCATAATTATGCTTTTACATGAAGGTTTGACTCAGGTACATTCGCATAAAAAGCCTAGGTTGCATTTTGGCCAGAGTTTCGCTTTCAATGACTTGTGACTAAGACTGATTATAGATTAGAGAGTGCAGTTAACACAATAACGTGTCCTTTGTATAATGAATGACTCTCTCTCTCTCTGTCTCTGGTCTCTCTGCCAAGTGGGTGTGTCAGTTCTGCACCTATCTGAACTACTCTCCTGCTACAGTCTGTGAGATGTGTGACCTGGCTCGTCCAGAGCCCGCAGCCCTGCCTGCGAAGCTGCGTCCCCCCTCTCCTGTCAGACGGGTCCCTGCCCTACCAATTAAGTCCAAAGAGCCTACCTCTGAAGACCTGGACTCCTCTAGGCAGAAGCTGATGAAGGAGGAGGGGCTGAAGTTAATTCAGCTGATTAGAGCAAGTCACTGTCCTTGGATCTAGACTACATTTCCTGTCCATACTGTCACATTCCATCCCAAACATGTGTCCTTTATGTGTGTGTCAGGATGGGGAGAAGAAAGGAGTGAGTCCTGAGGAGGTGTACACAAGCATGAGGGTAGCGGGGGCCAGCAGCATCCTGCCCTGCAAGTGGTTAAAGACGGAGCTTCCTCTGCT
Source organism: Diplodus sargus (assembly GCA_903131615.1). Taxonomy (NCBI): domain Eukaryota; kingdom Metazoa; phylum Chordata; class Actinopteri; order Spariformes; family Sparidae; genus Diplodus; species Diplodus sargus. The sequence continues at coordinate 1,200,589 of CAEMYA010000341.1, read as the reverse complement.
GTTAGACCAGATCAGGATGTCGGTGGCAACATCCTCTCTTCAGTGTGTTTCTGATCAGACCACAGCAGAGCACACAGTGAGTATGCTTCTCTCAGTATTTGATCCTGACAGACAGATCACACCACTGTCAGTAGTGTTTTCTGTTTGTGACAGTCCTCTCTCTGACACAGAGCAGCTCAGTTGAAGCTCCTGCGGGGGATGCTGGGAAAGAGGTGGACCCTGCGGACACAGACAGCGTGGTCCAGTTGTCGAGAGCAGAGGCCAAGCATGCCTGGCTGACAGCAGGGGGCGACACTGAAAGAGCTGCCAGACAGGCTCTGAGGGACAGACTGGCCAAGGTGACAGATATTTCTCCATGAACTGTTTATAAATGTGCCATCAGTCTTCGTTTTGTCAATAGGCATCATTTTTTGTTCACCCTACTGTCTCAGGTGAAGGAGCTGTGTGCGCTGGGCTTCAGTGATGAGGCACGCTGTCATGAGGTTTTAAAGCAGACTGGTGGTGAGGTGAGGGGGGCCCTGGCCCTGCTGCAGCGACCTCTTCTGGAACCATTTCACAAGCGTATTTGGAGTGACAAACCAGAGCCTCCTGTAGACATCCATCACCCTGACAAACAGGTGAGACCAGGCCTGGCAGCAGGCACAGCCACCTCAGCTCATTTCTTCACCAGCTAGTCTCTAATTTTATTTATTTATTTATTTATTCATTCATTCATTCATTCATTCATTCATTCATTCATTTATTCATCCATGTATTCATCCATTCATTTAATCATTTAACATTTTTTTAGTTGCTCATCTTGCCCCATCATGAAAAGGCCAAACAACTGAAATAGGTGTGAACAAAGCTCACCCAGGCTGGGTGTGTGCACAAGCTCGACCACAGGCCAAGGCTCTAATTCAAGTTTTTCAAATCAGTTTGAGTTTCAGTTGTTTTTGTAGATTTTAAAAGTTCCATGGTAACAGAAACACCTCGTTCTCGAATGACTCATTCTTGCTGAAATCATAAAGCTGTATTTCAACTGTTTCCTGTGTGCTGGTCTGGTTTTAATGACTGTAATGCCTTTATGTTTGACTGTTAAAGCTGCACTGAAATCTGTTCCTCTACGTTCCATTATTTACTACAAGGCTTTGTTTTTTCTAGGTCTGTAAAATGAATTCTCAACAGCCTTGTTTCCAGCAGTGAACACTACCTGCACAGCACCAAACAGCACTCAGACACAGTTAGAGACTAGCTGGTAAACATAGTGGACCATTTAGCAACCAAAGAGAATGAATATTGGGCTTAAATGTATCAAATTATACAATATGAAGGCTTATTGTTGTGTCCAGTGCAGTTCTCGAATTAATCAATCAGTGGAGCCTAACCAAGGAATTTGAAGTCTGAACATGTTTCTTTCCTTTTTTCCAGCGCATATGTCGGAGGTTGCTAGCAGTGTACGATCTTCCTAGCTGGGGTCGCTGTGAGCTGGCATTGTCTCTGCTTCTGGAGCACAGTGCCCCCTACTCACTGGAAGATGTAGTGCAGGCTGTACGAGAGTCCCATGACAGGGAGTTTATCAAGAGAGTGCTGGCTAAAGAGTGTCCCATCTGCCTGTCTGTTTTCCCCCACAGCAAGGTACTCACACAGAGAATGTTTCTGAGAGCTTTGCTGCGTTGAAGCACATCTCAAGTCATCTCTTCCTTTGTCGTCCTCTCTTCTCGCTCAGATGCAGTCTCTGACATCGTGCCAGTGTTCGGTTTGTTGCGGCTGCTTCCAGCAGCACTTCACCATCGCTGTGAGGGACAAACACATTAGAGATATGGTGTGTCCAGTCTGCTGGGAGCCTGACATCAACGACCCTGAACACCTCAACAGCTACTTCTCCACTCTGGACATCCAGGTAGGGAAGCAGATGAAGAGAGGGAGGAATGAGGGAGTCAGAGTCACCATTCATTCATTCTATTGGAATTCATTGGTTTGAGTCCAGAGTGAGTGTGACTGAGCTGCCGCAGTGATTTATAGATAGATTTGGACAGTCTCCAGTTTCATCTGCCAATAACTACAATCTTATGTCAATAATAAAGGTGAAGTATGTGGCCACCTAACATTTTATCACTCAAAACAATTAGGAGGCAGCATATCACCAGAGTAACTGTTAACTGCTGCTAACTGTTTAAAGGAACCTAGCGGTTTTCTTTTCCTGTGTGCTGTCCGTTTGCATCTCTCAGACCATCTCCAATTAAGTATGTGTACATGTCTGCGCTGACGCTGTAGCTTGCTACCTTTTAGGCACTGATTTTCAGCTTTTCAACTGTATTATGTTCCTCAGTTGCGAGAGTGTCTGGATTCAGAAGTCTATGAGCTGTTCCATAAGAAGCTGACAGAACAGGCTCTGATCAAGGACCCCAAGTTCCTCTGGTGCTGTCATGTAAGTACCCAATGAGTCCCTCTTGATGTAGGCATAAAAAAGATGTTGAACAAGATTCATGAAGTACCACTGTTTATGTAAATGCAATCTTTTTTAATTTTTTAACCTAATTAGGGCCTGAGCACTATCAGTGTAAGTTTTACAGAAACAATACAGATTCTACTGAATTAACACCACAGACTTCACACTCAGTCAGTATCATCCTCAGACCTTGAAGATGAAAAGTCACACCTGGTGGGCGTGGCAGTGCAGTCGATTTTGTTGCTTTGCCATAAAGCAAGAAGTCCTGATAACTCCAACATACACTTTCCCATCTACACCAAATTGCTCACACATGTAGAGTGTTTCGCCCTGAATACGCCTATGATGCCCTATGCATCAATACTGTGTCATATCCACAGCACCACCCACTGGACACAGGAAGTCAGCCTCATATCATTCATAGCACAAATAACGTGTGGCAGAAAGTGCTTTACACAGTAAATGCAAGCAAAACAAAGCAGACGTAAAACCACAAGCCACACACACACACACAGACACACACACACACACACACTTTCTCTCACACATAATACATGCATATATTTTTGAAAGAACGCAAGTGCTATCTTACACTGAGCCATTAGCAGTGCAGACAAACACCATCTGATTTACATGACATTTACAGGTTGTTTTCTCCACATCATACACTACAACATGACATCTCTCTATAGCCGTTAGCTACTATTTTCTTCTTTTCTTTTTTTTTTTCTTTTTTTCTTTTCCTCACTCATGGGGCGGGTGCAGCAGACTATTCAGCCAATCATGACCATTGTTCTGAGGCAAACGCATGCACGTCACTCATAGCTCACATTTAGAAAAGCATGATTGGCTGGAAACTTGTCACATGGAAACAGATGCCTTCAGGGTTCACAAAAACTCTGACAGACAGTTGCGACAGGCTGATTACAACCGATTACAACCACACATTTACGGAATGGTCAAATTATCGTATATTTGGCCTTTTTTGGGATTATTGATCGTACATTGTACAGAGGGCAAAATTATCGTACAAATACGATAATTATCGTACACCTGGCAACACTGATCCAAGCAGCAAGTTTGGTTGTTGAGGAACAGGAAGTTGTGGGAGGGACGTCGGCGGATGATTGACAGCAGCAGTGACGTGTTAGAGACAGCGACAGAGACAGCGAGTTTTAAGAGTTGAGAGATTTGTGACATTTAGTGTGTTTGGAGTGTATAGTTAGTGTGTTATGTAGTGTTTAGTGTAGTGTGTTTAGTGTGCAGTGGAGTCGTTTTTTGTGTCGTGAGTCAAAACAAGGAGGAGATGCTGAATGTGGAACAGGCAGGAATGGGCTGAGGAGCCTGAGGCATTGCCTGCATTTAAATGTTAATAGTTATACACAACTTTGTACAACTCAAAAACTTATGCACAAATTTAGCAAACAACAATTTATATTTGAATTATAACTAATGCAATTGGTTCATTAAACATATTTGTGGTTTTCCTACTCTGATTGTATGTTATTTTGTGATTTTAGGTCCATATTGTTAAAACAGTATGTCAATATGAAAAAATAACTGTATAGTCACACATGTGAGGTTGTGCTGAAAATGATGACACCAAACAAGGCAAGGTAAATAGTTTTTAAGGTGAAATATAATGGTATAATCAAAAGTAGTCAAAAACAGCCAATTATATCCCTGACGTCCCACCTTCAAACACAACCTCATTTGGCCTCCATGAAAAAGCTACTTAACCTCCCACTTTTCTATAGGAATACATGCTTCCTACGGGCAATGCACTAGGATAATTGTTGGGTGATCTCTAGCACCACATAGTGGACACAGGCAGTGTTACTTCACCACATCCAATAAACGCGTGCACATTCAGACATTTACATGCATCCCCTCCGACAGCGCCACAGCCTGATGTATGTGGGCGGCAGGGCCTGATCATCGCTGCTTACAGCTTAAATTTCCTCTCCTCTTCTCTCCTCTCTTCTTCTCTCCTCAGTGTTCCTACGGGTTTATCTATGATGGAGACCAGCTGAAGGTCACATGTTTCCAATGTCGCAACAGTTTCTGCGCTCAGTGTAAAAAGCCTGTAAGTAGTCTTTGTCCCTCCCTGTTGTGCCTTCTGTATTCGGTTTCTCACAAACCATATTGTTGCCCTTTTTGTAACTTAAATTTTCAATTAACTGAACAGTTTGTTATTAAAAGTTAGAATGTTTAGCTTAGTGAGTAATAGATACAAATAAAAACAAATCTCTTTAATCTCCTTCAAAGCTTGGTTTCATCAGGGGATGGACTGGTGGTCAACAGTGGAACTGTACAGTGTCATGTTTCACTATTGTATCTGCAGTGGGAGTCTCAGCATGCAGGTCTGTCCTGTGAACAGTACCAGTCATGGAAGAGGGAGAATGATCCAGAGTATCAAAGACAGGGTCTGGCGGGATACCTCAGAGACAACGGCATCAGTAAGCACACACACACATTTGACTGTATTATTTTCTAGCAGCAGCTGTTCAATGTAATATGGTGTTTGCATAGTGTACTTTAGCTAAGCGTAAATGATAGATCTATAATTGCTTTATAAGGTAACCGCTTGTAAGTTGCCGCGTGGTAGACAACACTATATCCTCCAGCCCAAATTCATATCTGATTAAGCATGACTATAACTCCCAAGGCAGCACCGCACCATCACTACACCTTCCATCGCTCTTAAAGCAAAACTCTCGCCAAAATGCAACCTAGGCTTTTTTTGTCAATATGTATGAGTCAAACCTTCGTGTTAAAGCATAATTGCGACGAAAGAGGCACTTTTAAGATTTACCGTATTGTCGTTTTCGGGTCAGACTCATTTTCAATGGGAGTGCATGGGGCACTTTTACAATAGCATCAAAATCTCTATTTTTAAAACACTAAGAAGGCTCGACACAACATGAAACTTTGCTCGTAGTATCACCAGGGTCTCTACACATGAACATGAGCATTGAGAACATTGTTTGTGTACAGAGAGTTTACTAAAAAGGAAGTTTTTGAACAACTCATGTTAGCAGTAGCTTGTTCCGCTAGCCGCCGTCCTGCCAGCCGAGATGTGTCAATTTCCGAATGCAATATAACTTAGAAGACAGTGCCATAGCACTCCCATTGAAAGTAAGTTTGACCCGAAAACAAAAATACGGTAAATCTTAAAAGTGCCTCTTTCATCGTAATTATGCGTTTACACAAAGTTTTGATTCAAATACATTGACAAAAAAAGCCTAGGTTGCATTTTGGCGAACTGAAATGAAATTGACTGACCCACTACACACGAAAAGCAAAATGTACAATTGTTTGATATTTTAAATGTGTCAAAATATGCATTAAAGGAGCAGTCTGTAGTTTTGGGGCCGAAATGTTAATGTGCAGAGAAAGATCTTCCCTTTCTGCTAAACAAACGAAATAATCAAACTCTTTGTTTCCATGACTGAATAAACTGAATTGACAAACTGACCTTAAAGGACAACACAGTTTATACTGTTTTACTTTGTTTATTTGAGGCGGACCCTGCCACCTTTCTAGCACCAAACAGTGTTCTGTGACCTTGTTGTCCTCTAAGAGCAGCTGGTTTATTCACTTTTATACCATGGTCTGAATGTTCCAGGTATTAGTCAAACCCTCAGGCGTTACCAGGGAAACTAACTTATGGCTTGTGAAAAACTTCACCTTCGAGGTGTCCATAATCGGGAATTAATGTAGCGTTGGACGGTTCTAAGGCCTCCGCGTCGTCCATTAAGTAAGGGATAATGCCCAACAAGGTGTCAATAATCAGGAGTTAATGGACGCGGAGGCCTAAGAGCCGTCTGACGCTTAGCGTCCTGATTATGGACACCTCGAAGGGCATTATCCCACTTATACCATGGTCACTTGCCAAAGAAAAGAAATTCAGACCATTTATATTTTAATGCGTTTTACAATCAAAATATAAAGTTCTTCACAAGCCGTAACTTAGTTTCCCTGGTAACGCCTGAGGGTTTGACTAATACCTGGAACGATCATTACTCTCCCGTAAGGTACTTATGCAACAGAAACATTGTACACTCCTCCAGTAAATAGGATGGACCATAGATACGACTTGGCAACGGGAGATATTCTAGTCCGCTCAGCGATGAGCCAGAAAGCTAACGCTATGCTAGCAAGATTCAAAGTCAATAACACTGCGTACGGTTGACAAACAGTAAATATAATTTGACAGTATGCTAGCTAACAAGACCAGCTAGCTAGCTAGTCATGTCATTGTCCCCAAATCAATACCATGATTTTCACGAACAAATGACCGGCCGTGTGTAACGTTACTGTGGCTGCAGCCTGAAGTAGAGAGCTGAACAGCGAACGGGATGTGAGATTACTCGTGTATCAGTAAGTTTAGAGGGGAAGTGTACTTTCTGCAGCTTGTGTGTTACAGTCGCCACCCTGTGGTGTTCAGAGGATAAGGAACTGAAGGACTGACGGACTGCACTCAGTGTTGGAAATAACAGATTTGATATGCCAGCTAGCGCATTGATTTAGAACGGTAAACAGACAATTTGACTGGAGCTACTTAGTAGGTGTCCATATATCAGGGGTTAATGGACACCCTGCAGCCAATTAGAATCGAGTATTCCCCCACATCACGGTATAATTCCTTATTATGGACACCTCATGGGGATTATCCCTTACATCATACATATATTGATACACCAATGGGGGTGGCTGCCATGCAAGGTAGTTTGGAGTTCAGTACCTTGCCCAAGGAGACTTTGACATGCAGACCAGGGGAATCAAACCAGCGACCTTCCGATTACAAGATGCTGGCTCTACCCCTGAGCCGCAGCCACATATGCTCATCGGCCTATAAGTGTTAGTTAGCTTCAATCAATACTTTTCAGAAAAGGAGATTTAGTTGATAAGAGTTAATGTGAGAATGTGCTTTCTTAATGTGCTTTTTTATTGTATTTTATTGCTGAACCAGGATTGGCACTGTGGCTGTGCAGCACTTCTTGTCAATTATGCTACATATTTGAAATATATCAGTGGCCATCGGCTCCTGCAGGTTCTCCATCAGGTGGTGTTCAGCCTACAATCTACCTGCCTCCCCACAGGAGTCACAAGGATGCGACACACAAGTCCAGTGATCATCTATGTACAAAAGAGTAGTGGAATCAACCTTAATGTACTGACACTACCTCTGTCCTCCATTTCCTTCTTTGTCTCTCTTCCCCACCACACCCTGCCCGTCTCCTTCCTCCATGCAGCCTGTCCTAACTGTCGCTTTCAGTACGCGCTGTCTAAAGGAGGCTGCATGCATTTCTGCTGTTCACAGTGTCGTTACCAGTTCTGCAGTGGCTGCAACAACCCTTTCCACACTGTAAGTCTGACACAAACTGAAGTCCTGTGTCATATGCTCATTGTGTAATTGAATAAATAGTAAAGACAATTGTACATATTAGTAGAATACTAGATTAAATTCTGGTCAACATAGACTCTGGAAAATGAATATATACTCCAATCAGCCACAGCATCACCACTGACAGGTGAAGTGAATAACATTCCTCATCTTACAATGCTGTTCTGCTGGAAACCCTGGGTCCTGGCATTCAGGTGGATGCCAATACACACACACCTGCTCACTGAGCAGAAATAGATCCAAAACATGTCAGTTCAACGTCTTTGATGACTTTGAAAAGATTTCCACTGGAGAGCCAAAACGAATGTTTTTTTTGACATCTGACACTATCATGGACTTGTTTGGAGATTATTCACCAGCTTTCAAGGAGCTAAGAAGCTGTGTCACATTTTTTCTAGGAACACACACATTTTAGGCTACAGAAATGATAATCACCAAGTTAAGAATAATTTGTTTAATCATTACTTTATGCCACCTGTGATGACATGTTACCTGACTAAACACAGATATAAGTTGAATTTCTCACAGGTTGAATTTGATGTTTCCAACACATTTGGTGTGACGGTTACTGAAGTGGTGATTAATATTTGACATACCTGAACAGGTGACAGGTGTCTCCTCATCTCTTGTCTTCCTGTCAGACCTGTGCAGTGGATGAGTGCAGCGTGTCTGGATTACATGCCCACCATCCCAGAGACTGCCTCTTCTATCTGAGAGACTGGGAACCTTCCAGACTGCAGGCTTTACTGCAGGTACACACACACACACACACACACACACACACACACACACACACACACACACACACACACACACACAGAAGAATATCTCCCTCCACACCTAATTGGTAGAGCTGATTGGAATTTGGATTTCCGATGAAACATGAATGAACTCAAAATGTTGTATTTTTGAATTGTTTTCAGAAATGTTATTCTATGAGTTTTATTGTGTTTTCTTAAACGTTGTATAAACACTGTATTGTGTCTGTTTTGTTCAATGTGTTGTTTTGTTTTCAAATCTGTTGTTCTGGTCTGTTATTGTGTTTCCTGATGTGAGTGTCACTCTGTTTGCTGTTTTGTTGTCGTGTTCTCTGAGTCCTGCTCCACCTGGCAGGTTAATGACTCAGTTCCACCAGAGTTGATCAGTGTTTGTTCAATCAAGTCTAGATATTGTCACTTTGAGTCAAGCTGAAAAACCCATCATCATTTGTGGGGTTGTGACACTGCAGTTCACCATGGCAACAGGAAAATGAAGGCCTGAGGCACCACTATAGAGATTAGGATATATGTATATACGGAGTGTGCACATTTATCTTTACAAAAAGCCTTGCAGGAATGGAAAAATAGTGTCAATAAGAAACACAAAAAGTTTTATTCAGTGTTGTCTGTTAATTTATTGTTAGCCAGACGCACAGTTCCGTAATGGATGATGAAGTGGTGGAGTCCACCTGTGTGTCAGGCTGTAATCTACATTTGTACAGATTCAATGTAATGGCATATTTTAAAAGAAAACAAACTAACTTCAGGGATTCATTATATTGAAGTTTTGCAGTCGATTGGATAAACAATAATTACCTGCTTCTCATGGGCCATACTGATAACATTTGTGTATGTTAAAACCTATAGTTCATGCACACATAAGGATAAGAGGGGTGAAGGCCGGTAGCAACATGCTTTGCTCTGTTGTCTGCACTGCAGGGTTCAAATATGTATGAAAAAAGTCTGCCATGTGCAGGTTACATTCACAGAGTTAGGTACTGTGAAGAGCCAAAGGTTCCCTCATCTCAGAGTTAACAACCTTTCACTGAACTTGCTGTCTAGGATATATCCCTGTTTTGCTGTTGTGTGTGTGTGTGTGTGTGTGTTCTCTTTTGTCATTTTTTGTCATGGTCATTAATATGGTTGTGTTTTGGTTCTGTTGTCATGTGTTTTGTAATGTGGTGTTTTTTAAATGTTGTGTTTTGTTCACCCTTGTGCCACTGTAGAAACAGCGTAAACAGTCTCATGTGAGTCTTCTTTTCTTTGTGACTCAGAATAATGGAGTCGCCTTCAACACTGAGCCCCCACCTGGAACACAGACAGGTAGGCCTTATTTGTAGTTCTAAATATGTGCAGACTTTTCATTCATGTGTTTCAAATAGTTTATCCATCACATTTATATTAAGAGAGAGATGGAGCAGCAGCAGCTCAGAGTGGAGCAAGAGGAGGAGGTAGTAATAATGGGGTAGATGCAGCTATATGTGTACTTAACAAAACATAGAAAAGTTAGTTGCAGTCTGTGATGATATTAAAGTTATTTGATGGTTCAAAAGATGAAGTTCAAATTCACATTCCATGAATACAAACCAAACCTGCTGTCCACTGTTCCTTTAAATACACAAAACTAAATACAAGCTACCATCACCCTGCCCAAGAAATATAACAACAAAAAACCCAACAGACAATAGAGAGAGGGGGTTCAATGAATTAGACACAGTAAACAGTACACAAGATGTGTGCAAGTCATTGTGCAGAGTGCCACATTATACTGTATCTGTTTTATTTATTTATGGAGGCTCAGGGGAGAACCATGAGTGTACTATCGTCTACTCGGTGCTACTTAAACCTGAAAAAAATGATCCGCTAACCTGGAAATTCAGAGTATTTAATACATTTAGCCAATTGATTTAAAGGTCCAGTGTGTAGTATATTACATTTCTGCACAGTTGGTTCTGCTACATGCAACAACATATTACACACTGTACCTTTAATTTTTGTTAGTGAAAATTGTTTTTTATTTGAGTAAAACTTTGTGGGAGGAAATAAACATAGTGGGGAAATAAACATATTAAACGCAAACGCAACAACCTTCCTTCTTGAATCCTATCTGAGCAGTATACACCTCGCCTTCAGAGGTAGAGAGCTGTGGCAGGCCATGTCGAAAAGTTTCTTTCCATCTCAGGTGCAGCCTGAGTCACGGTCCTGTCAGGAGGAATGGTATTTTCTCTTGTAATCTCTTCATTTTTCACCCAGTGCCTCCGTCAGGTGAAAGGTCAACATCTGAATATGTCGCTTTATGATCAAATGCATGCCAAAGCTAATGGTATTCCCATTAGCCTCAGCTGGACTTTGTTATCAATGCTCCAATAACTACCAAATGTTAGCATGGTAACATGATGGCGAGCATGACGAGCATTACACATGCTTAGCACCAGCATGTTAGTATTATCATTGTGACATTGACATGTGACATTAGCATTTAGCTCAAAGACCTTGGAGATATTGTTAAACATTAAGCCAGAACTTTCTACTGACTTTATATTTAAACCTTAACAACTCTCAAATACCTTGCTGTTTATTCTCGATTAAGTACATCTAATTTCTTTAATTTCATTAAATACCTTATTGTGCTTTCCTCCTTTTGATCTTCATCTCTCTTCCTTTATCTTCTGTTTTTCAGGTCTATGTGGAGTGATAGAACAGAAGGATGAAGGAGGGCAGCAGCCAGATTCAGCCTGTGGAGCTCAGACCCAACCTGGACATGCTGGACTCTGCGAGTATGATGCTTTATTCAGTATTATTTACTCTTGGCTGAAGCAGCTTTTCATGTGTGCACTAATATTAGTCTTAAGCCCCAGTGTAATTTGGACTCCTCACCTCTGTGTGACACTTTTAAGTGGTCATGCTTTATTCAGTAATACTCTTGTAGTCTCATATGCCTTTTGCTAACAACACCAGCTTTCCAGGGACTTGTGTAGAGTTTTTGCGGGTGTATAAAATACAGGGATCTGAATTTTAGGTTGACATTAATGTCTTAAAATGCCTCAAATATTATTTGACAGAAGAGGAAGAACTGCCTGGAGGAACAAAGAAAAACTAGATAAACCATTCCTTAGGTACCTGAAAGTCAGATGACCCATCTTCGTATCAAAGAGACTACAAGGGAAAGTTAACTTAGTTTAGCAACATTTGCCACTGTTACTTAAGGCCATGCCGAGTCCAATCGTGCCGCGCTGATTTGTTCTCCGTTGCCAGTTTTACCGCTGCATCCTTAATCTCCATCCAGCGGTTTTAAGTAATGTGTTGTTTTACCATAACCAATAGAAAAGATAAAGTATAAAATAAAAATGACTTGGGTTGTACACAAGATAAAATTTGCCTTTTGTACTGTAACATCACAAAATGTAATTCTGAATATATATCTGTATCCTGAACACCACCCTGTTGGTGTGAGTGTATCATCAGTACTAGAAGGAGACTGCCATGTGCCAAGTGTGATCATGCTAACATGGTGGTGTACTGTTACCCAGGAAGCATTACCGGGAGTACCTGGTCAGCCTGATCAACAGCCAAGCCATCGACCCCGCCCCCCTCTACAGCTCCAATGAGCTGCTGCTGGCCTGCAGGAGGTATAAGGTGGATGACACCCGCAGGGATGGAGAGGATGGCTTCACCTACTACAGCAGGCTGCTGGAGGTGAACTTTGTTCTACATCTCACTCTGCATAAAATTACATTGAGTCATTTAAATTCAAATTTTATGCAATCTGTGATTTTATTTATTGTGAGACAGTGACACTAACATCCCTCTGTGGTCTCTGCAGAAACTAATGGATGAAGTACCTCTCGGCGACAAGGTGCCACGCAAGAAATAATGAAACATCTGGCATCCTATTCACTGCACTTGTTATTATGTCCACCTTTTAAACTTTGGTTTCAGCTACAAGAGACAAAATTGCAACAGTTTCTTTTGGGTGTTAGCTCTTTAATTGTTAACTCACGTCACTAGCTTGTGTAGATTATGCTAACACTGTAAAATGCTCTTTGTTATAAATGGTAGATTTATGGTTAATTCAAGTTTAGTTCATATTTATTTGACAAATACAATATCGAGCACCACTAGTGGTCACAGTTCAGCACCAGCGTGTGAGCAACAACCCCCCTCTGTGTGTGTGTGTGGTGTGTGGTGTGTGTGTGTGTGTGGTGTGTGTGTGTGTGTATGTGTGTGTGTGTGATAATAACACAGAGAGGGAGTGTGATGTCACCCTCAGGATGCTTTGCTCCACTATATCTTTACATAGTTATTTCCTGACATCTAGTGAAGCTGAATGTTGTATATTAGACCTTAAAAAACAATTAAATGCTTTATATAAAATTTATTTAAGAATTGTGAAGGTTTAAACCATCAGATGCAAAAATTACCATCCAAACAAAGATTCTAGATGAACTGCACATTATTTATTAACCGTTTGAAAATTATTATAAACATCAGTTGCAACTTTACAATAAACAGTTGCTTAATACATAAACATGTCATTTTTTGTGAACAGTTAAACAACAATGAACTAAAATGGAATTAACTATACATTTTACATTTACTTATGTTCGTTGGTATCAATTGTTATCCTTGGTTACCATGGTAATCTACTCTGATAAAATTCAGCCAACTTTGTGATACCAGAAAGCCTGAGTGGAGCCCAAAAGCAGCCGTCTAACCCAGTCTTTACTGCACATGTGTCATGGTTTTGTTTTATGTATTGCATGTATAATTGCTACACTTGTGCATGTTTAAACTTGACATGTGAGTCTTGTATCTGAATCCGTTTACAGATGTATACAGTATCGTCAGAGGATTTGTCTTGTTGCTGATGGGGCGCGGCAGATAAAGTACAATCCTTACAATGATGAAATGCTGAATAAAATAACTTTGAGTGATGTAAAAGTGTGATGAATATGCAGTAGTATGCCCAGGTTGATGAATGTGAACCCATGTTGAACAGGTTTGTAACCTGTTGATGAGTTAGAAATCCCAAGTTCTTTTAAGAAGTGTTTCATGGGAGTCATTGTTTAGAGCGTATGGTATGGTAGGGCTGACAGACTCAAACCAAAAGTGTTAATGCAGCAGTCTGTACAAAGTCAATTGAATTATGGTGGTGTGCTACACCGATCAGGCATAACAAAATGACCACTGACAGGTGAAGTGAATAACACTGATTATCTCTTCATCGTGGCACCTGTTAGTGCGTGGGATATATTAGGCAGTGAACATGCTGTCCTCGAGGTTGATGTGTTAGAAGCAGAAAAATGGGCAAGCGTAAGGATTTGAGCGAGTTTGGCAAGGACCAAATTGTGATGACTAGACGACCGGGTCAGAGCATCTCCAAAACTGCAGCTCTTGTGGGGTGTTTCCAGTCTGCAGTGGTCAGTATCTATCAAAGTGGTCCAAGGACAGAACAGTGGCAAACCGGCGACAGGGTCATGGGTGGCCAAGGTTCACTGATGCACATGGGGAGCCAAGGCTGGCCTGTGTGGTCCGATTCAACAGATGAGCTACTGTTGCTTAAAGTTGATGCTGGTTCCGATAGAAAGGTGTCAGAATACACAGTGCATCACAATTTGTTGTGTATGGGGCTGCATTGAAGGAGGCAAACCGGCAGAGGCAGTGTGATGCTTTGGGCAATGTTCTGCTGGGAAACCTTGTGTCCTGCCATCTATGTGGATGTTACTCTGACACGTACCACCTACCAAAGCATTGTTGCAGACCATGTACACCCTTTCATGGAAACAGTATTCCCTGATGGCTGTGGCCTCTTTCAGCAGGACAATGCGCTGTGCCACAAAGCAACAATGGTTCAGGAATGATTTGAGGAGCACAACAACAAGGTTGACTTTGCCTCCGAATTCCCCAGATCTCAAGCCAGTCAAGCATCCGTGGTGGACAAACAAGTCCAATCCATGGAGGCCCCACCTCGTAACTTACAGGACTGAAAGGACCCGCTGCTAACATCTTGGTGCCAGACACCACAGCACACCTTCAGGGCTCTAGTGGAGTCCATGCCTCGACGGGTCAGGGCTGTTTTGACAGCAAAAGGGGGACCAACACAATATCAGGCAGGTGGTCATAATGATATGCCTGATCGGTGTATATTGCCATATATTTTTAAAGAATGCTCCTGTTATTTGAGAACATCTGCACATAAGGGCGGATTAACTGTAATACAGGAACACTTAGAATATGGTTAAGTCAAATATGGCAACAATCACAAGCAATCACTTAAATGGTTACAAAGGACAATCTCCATGTCACCAGCTTAATTAGCTAGCTTACAGCTGTTACAGCTAAGCCAAGGACAGAGCCAAGTGTTGACTGCATACATGTACTCATGAATGGTAGGCTAGCTAATTAAACTAGCTAATGTTATATAGCTCAGCTGAAGAGGATACTAAGTGCTCCTGTTATGTGTTCACCTCTGCTCATAAACCAGGTTAATGGTATAACAGGAACACTACATGGTTAAGTACAGCAACCATCACAACCAATAACCTAACTTGTTACAAAGGATGACTGGGCAGCATACTGAAGACCCAGTTTCATGTAGAAAGTGATTTCTTTCTACCCAAATACACATACCAGCCATTACATCATGCTGAAGGGTACATGCATTCACTCATAGACAAGAGACAAGCTAAATAAGCCAACTCAATTCAATTCAATTCAAACAACTTTATTTATCCCCGCAGGGCATTTCAGTTTGCAGCCTCAGTTGCATAGAAACAAAGAAACAACAACAAAAACAAAGACACATACAGCATCCACTCTGTCAGTACCACAGGTTGGCATAGGCAACCGGAGCTAGCAGCAAGTAACAACAGAAAAATAAATAATGAATAATGGATAAATGTACACATTAAGGCTCTCAGGTTTGCAATGCCTGGCCTGTGTTCATTAGTTGTCAGCTGTCAGCACACTGCAAAAAAGGGGGGTCTAAAAACAATATAAAAAACACTAAATCTGATGGAAAAGGTACTCAAAACAAGTAAAATTATCTGTCCATGCAGCAAGATAAGCAAGACAGCAAGATTTCTTAAATTAAGATTGTTAAGTCTAGAAATAAGAATGTCGATAGAAGTATTTGGAAGGCTTAAAATAAGCCAAACATGCTGATTTTAAGATGAGATTACTTAAAATTGAACTTTGTACAACCCTAAATTAAGTGAAATATACTAAGTATAAGCATAAAAATAAGCATAAAATGCTGGTTTTAAGATGGGATTACTTAAAACCAACCTTTTACAGCCTCAAAATAAGTGAAATATACTAAATATAAGCAATTACAAACACAGTCTTTCTTACCTTAAGCAAATTAAACTGAAGATTAGTTAAGAGAAATATTAAATTTAGAGAAAAATACTATAGTGTAAGTGAAGAATGTCTAAGCTCTGTCTTAATCCAAGCAGGTTTATCTTGAAACAAGGCTTACTTCATCTTAAAACTAAACCTTAAAACCTAAAGCCTGTCCGTATTTTTAGAATATACATCTTACAGAAATCAGAACCAGAATGACTTTTAAGAGTGTTCAACATTTCAGACTAATAAAAGATATCTTTGTGATAGATTCCTCTTTAGTTGCTTTTGTCCAGAGTTGCTGGCATATGAGGTGGCAGTTCCCAATGTTGCTCAGGCTACATAATTTGTAAAAGAACTAATTGACTGCATTTCCTATTTTCCAGTTAGTTTTAAAGACAATACCTTTGTTCCAATAAAATATAGACATTATTGCCCACGGACATAAATATGGAGGAACAATAAGTATGTATGAGTGTATCATGTATTGGATGACCCAGTTTGCCTGTTTCCTGTTTTGTGTTTCCTGTGCCAGTTTTTGAACAAACATTGGTCATCATCTGCTTGAAGTCAGAGCAATAAACTCTGTTTTTTCAGGGTTAGGGTTAGGGTTACTGTGTGACTCTTGAATCAAGCAAGTTGAGAGTTTGTCACTGAATCTTAAAACAAGATTTATTTTGATGAGACTTTGGGAGAGAGATGTAATATATCTTATTTTAAAAGTTATTTACCTCATTTTAAGATTTCCTGCCTATTTGAGACAAAAAAGATAAGGTTTGCTTGATGTAAAATTATAGTGTAAAGTTGAACACTTAAAATAAGAAATTAACTCTTAAAACAAGACAAATTATCTAACACTTCTAAATCTAAGTTTATTTTTCTTGGTAAGAACCAAATAATTTGCAGTGCAGCATTTAAAAGCCTGATGGCTATAGGAATAAATGAATTTGCAAATCTGTTTGTCTTCCTTGGGGGGGCAAGGTAACGCCGCCCTGAGGGCATCAAACAGAATTCCTGACCGAGGATGTGGTCAGGATGACTAATGACCTTACTGGCTTTCTGGATAACTTGTTTTTTCCAGATGGAGCTTAAGTCTGTTAGCTGAATTCCAATGATCTTGGAGCAGACTTTGTGTTGCAGCGTTGATCTTCAACACATTGCAAAAACATCAAAATGTTATTTTTTCACTGATGACAGTTAACTTTTGAGTGTATAAAACTAAAATTATTTTGCACCATTAAACCTAAATGACCAACAACAAATATAAAGAGCTGTGGGCATTGCGGTGGGCACCAAACGCTGCAGTTTTTTTAGTGCCAAGTAGTGTGTACACTCACAGCATAAGCTATGTTGCTAGGCAACACAGTGGTTGTCGATGTAGTTGTTGCACTCACCTGTCTGAACAGCATTCTGTGAGTCTTGTGCACCATGGAGTCTTCAACAGTCTGCTCTTGTTTCAAACTTCTCTAAATCCAGAGTGTATGGGTCTGGAAAGGTAACACTGGTGACTTAACACGTAACGTTGTTAGTGACAGTCAGTGTCATTTGCTTGTTGCTGTATTGGTACTGAACAGAATGTATAGCTTATACAGGAAGGAATAGATATAAAATATTCAATAGCATCACATTTAAACTGTTGTCCCTGTATGCTACACTGGGATAAAAAAAATATGGTGGAGTTTGGAGGATGAGTTCAGCAGTCTCACAGCCTGGGGAGTGAAGCTGCTGTGTAGTCTGGTGTTACAGCAGCAGGTACTTCTGTATCTGTTGTCAGGTGGGAGCGGAGTGAACAGACTGTGGCTGGGTGGGTGTTGTCATTTAATATCCTTTGGGTTCTGTGCAGATATCTCACTTCACTGATGCAGAGTGACTTTGCCTTTAAAATCTCATGTGTAAGTGATTTGATTTATACCTATGACTTCATATGAAATCACAACATTGAAAACAACTAATGTCATTATCTAACCATTTCCCTCATTGCAGTACTATATCTGTATTATATCTCCTGTATATCCCAGTCTTTTTGGATTTATGCTTGGTTTATGTTTCAGTGCAAAGGGTTCTGTTATATTCACAAACCCATATTTAAATTCTTGGAAGTCATAGATCCTACCTGAGTTGCAGAGTTACTTTGGTCTGCAGAAGGAACAATACTTCAGACAGAAAAGTCTAATTCTGCCATTGTCAGATCCATCTTTCCATCTATGTTTCTACTACTGCTAATGAACTTATCATGTGAACTCATGCTGATTGTGACAGAGACTTCAGGACCACCTTAGTGAAATCAAGTGCAACTCTCACCAAAATGCAACCTAGGCTTTTTTGTGAATGTATATGAGTCAAACCTTTGTATAAAAGCATAATTATGACAAAAGAGGCACTTTTAAGATTGACCATATTTTCAATGGGAGTGCTAGGGGCAAATTAGCAATTAGTGATAGCATCAAAATCGCTATTTTCAAAACACTAAGAAGGCTCGACACAACATGAAACTTTGCTTGTAGTATCACCAGGGTCTCTACACATGAGCATGAGCATTGAGAACATTGTTTGAGAACACAGAGTTTACTAAAAAGAGAATTTTTTGACAACTCACATTAGCAGATGTTTCTCCTGTCCCCATCCTGCCAGTGAGAAGTGTCGATTTCCGTAGTGTGCACACTCGTTGGGCCGCACAAGGTGGAAGCTATGCAGAAAAACCCCGGTTAGATCACGTCTGGAAGTCGAGGTTTTTTCATGCGCCACTGAGAAGCTGTCATGGAGATGAATGGGGCTCTGCCTCGAGAGCTGTGTCCAGTAGTAACAGGTCCATGGCTCTACGGTGTACGACAACACCAACTAAGTAGAATTAATACAAGTAAGTTGCAAATAATAATTAACTGTCCTAACCCAAAGACAGCAATGTCTATGCGAAAGTGCAAAGTCGACCAGGAAAATCTTATCTTCAAATCTGACTTGACTGATCAGTTTTGGTTAATTTTACCGGACCACACTATAGCTTAACCATCATGCTTGATATGCACACAGACCGGCGCTTCAACACTGTGCATGCTGCCAGTTTTAATGACAACTACCCAGCAAAAACAGATCACTGCACACAAAAAATTGCAAATATGATAACATCAAAGAAACACTCCGTTTCTACTATGTGTAAATCAACATCTGCATAAGAGAGCACAACAGCTACAATGCTGCATGTTGCCTGGAACCTTCAAGCTTTAAAACGTGCAATTGATTTATATGGTTGGTGAAGCTTTAAGTCACCTTGAGAAAACCAAGAAAATGGTTGTGGAGCAACTAAAGCAGGTGCCACTGTCGCTAACACAGCAACACGATGAGTGGAAGCTTCAGCAGAGTTGTGTTTTTCCAGTCTACTCGCCAATTTGAAGAAAACAGAAGCTATATTGCTAGCATAGACTCATCCTGTGATCAAACTGATATGGAACAGCTGTCTGTGTTTGCAAGTTATTTTGATGGGAGGACTTTTGGGGAAGAGCTGCTGTGTTTCCTTCCTGTGCCTGGGTGCGTAACCGGGGAATTCGTTTTTGACCATCTGAAACAGTTCTTTGAGAAGAATGGCTTGGATGTGAGCAAAATATCGTCCGTTGTCACTAATGGGGCTCCATCGATGGTGGGACAACACAACGGCTTAGTAAGCAGGCTTGCTGTCATTTACCCAGCACTCTTGGCATTTCAATGCATTATTCACAAATCAGTGTTGTGAGCTAAACTGTGTGGGGAAATGAAAAGGCAGATGACAAGACTAGTATATTCTGTTCAGGGGAGTTGTAGTCTGCAACATCGCCTTTTCGAGCTTTGCTAGAGGAAATGTCAGCGGAATACAAAGATCTTTTGCTGCATAATGATGTTTGCTGGCTGAGCAAAGGCCATGTGTCGGAGAGGGTGTGCGACCTGTGAGATGAGCTTGTGTCATTTTTATCCTGAAGAACCAAAAAGCCAAAGATTTTCAGAGGTTTTTAAGTGAAAACACGGTGATTGCACCGTAGTTCCCCAAGTTTGATTCAGAAACATAGGGCACACACAAGCTTAGACTAATTGTGTATATGCTGAATTATTTCTGTATCATTTATTTGTGTAGGAGCTGAACTTTAAGAGCATAATTGACCAGAGAATTTTTGTTATTCACCAGGATAAACCAGGATCGCCTCCAAAGATATCCTGGCGTGGGCCTTTTCATCAAAAGACTATGCAGACAGCACTAGCCACCACCGGTTACATTAACAGACGTCAATAAGGATTTAATAAGACTTGCGTAAAATGAAAGTTTGATGAGAGGGACACAGAGGAGTTAAGTGTCACCTCTGATGACAACACAAGTCACCTCCTAGTCTTGACTCATTTAAAGAAAGGATGAACTGTCTTCACAGTGATAAGGACAATAGCAAGAAGATATAGCCAGGAGCCTACAAATCTACAGCTTCACTGCTCGACCCCCATGGGCTGTATGTTAAATGCTTTCATTTGACTTTAGTGCACTGAACCTTTCTCTCTCATGTTTCTGATTCCCTGTACTTCTGCACCTATCACCATCTTCTGAACTGACACTTGACCTGTCTCACACTCAAAATGACATCAGTAAACCTAACAAATATCTTGAACCAATTCCTCCATAGTGAGTTGAAATTGGGCCTCAAATCAGGATTAGCAGATATAAATACGTCATTTGCAGAGCAACAACAAGATTAAGGATGACAATGGACAGCACATTAGCAGTACTGAGCTCATTTTTATGAATCCACCATACAATGTAGGCCACTTGCCGTTCACAATAGACTGAATGAGTTGTATAAACTTAAATGATGAATCATCATCTACACACTCTGACTCACTGAACCCAAAATAAACAACCATCTGATCAGATCTAACAGCAAAGACAGCAAACCTTCTATCAGAATCCTAGAACAAGTCTGAGGCACTCAAGAAGGCAGTGAGTTAAAAAGCCTTTATAAACCATGGCTGTCGAATCACAACATCGATTAAAAAAGCCTGTTTAGCAGAGAAAATCACAAACAATACGCTAAATAATAGATACATATATACACAAACATCTAGATATTTCAAGGCACCATCAATTAGTCATTTCTCAAATGCCTAAAGGAACTTTTTCAGACTTTGAAGGCCTCAGATATCTGAGAATAAATCAAAAAGGAGAAGTCTAGTTCCCCTCACCCAGGAACTGTCTTTGTAAGACCCCCTCTATGCTTTCTGTGCCTGATATCTTGAGTCTATTGCAGCTGGTTAGCTTCTTGGTGATGTAAAGCCATGGGGTATTGGGGGCCGCCAGTTTTTATAGTGTGATTCTGTTCAGCCTGTCTGCTTTAAGTTAGCTCTGCTTCCCCAATATATAAACACGTTATGCCAGTGAAGTAGCTGGTATTTGTCATACTACCACTGATATCACTCTCCACGTGTATAATTGCCTGCTCGGGTGCTTAACCAAGTTTGTTGTTGTACAGGTGAAAGATAACAAGTTTGTCACGTAGAGAAGAGGCTCTTCTAAAGCTCACAGTGGCATGGGAAGAGCTTCTCTAAGACACCAGTCACCTTTTCAATACGGATCAATGTCCTTTAATGATTTGCAGTCTTTCTGTAGCGTCTCAGCCCTGTCTACAGCCTTCATCCTCCTTCAGGTCTGGCTCTGTTCCCTGGTTCCATACGACAATAAACAAGACTATTTTAAGCCTAGTTGTCTTCCAGCTCTGCGGCAACCGTCTGCATGTGGTTTAGAGTAAGAATCAGTTTGCTGAACGGTCTGAATGTGTTGAGATGTGCTTGAGCGCACTGTACAACCACTGAAAGAGTGTGAAGTTCAAGTGTCTGCAGAAGCTGCTGAGTAACTGCAACATGAGGATCTGTCCATGGTGCTGGAAACCAGGCTGCACCCTGAGGACGACAGTGAGCTTCCACTTTTTGTTTTTCCGAGTCCCTTGGCAGACCACTTTGCCCCTCAATAGCGATTTTAACCACAGCAGTCTTGACTTTCAGCTGTATGGGAGCTCAAACGGTGGAGAGGCAGACAGGTAGAGAGAGAGAGAGGGAGAGATTCAGCGAGAGAGGGAGAGAGTGGAGGATGATGTCATAGTTTTCAGTCTGTGCCATGGAAGAGGCAGATGGCTGCAGCCTTCCCCTTTCTCCTCCGCTCCTGATTCCGTATCTATTGCAAACATCTGGCCCAGCATCAGCACTCGCCCGATGCAAAGAGTGACAAGCTGCAGAAGCCTAACCGTTCAGGTAAGCTGTCTGCCGGTGGAGGAACCAGCGGAACCCCCCCTGCTGCCTGCTGGATGTAAGCTAATTATCAACCGAAGCACAAGTCCAGTAAAGACGTGATATGGACCGACACACCGGAGCGGGCTCGGGGCTTCGCTCACTCTTCTTTTTCGTGCTCATTCTGTATTATGATCAGGCGGCAGCACAGAGGAGCTAATCCTGCCCAGAAAGGAGGAGGAGTAGGAGAGACGCGCAGAAGGGTGTCGACGGAGAGAGGCAGGGGTAGAGGAGAAGAGGAGAGGAGGGGAGGAACGGAGGAAAAATAATAGAGTAGGAATATTGCAAGCTTCTAATAATGGCGGCCAAATCGGACGGGGTCTTGAAGATGAAGAAGAGCGACGTGGCCTTCACCCCCCTGCAGAACTCGGAGCACTCCGGCTCGGTGCAGGGGCTCCACCCGGGCGCCCAGCCCGACTCTGCGGGCACCGGGGACGGGGACTTTGCTAACGGGGAGTCGCGGTGCTGCGGCGGGGGAGGCTCCAACTCGACGTGCCTTCGCCTGGGCAGGGAGCAGCAGAAATACACGGTGTGGGACTGCCTGTGGATCATAGCCGCAGTGGCCGTGTATCTGGCCGATGTAGGCACCGACGTGTGGCTGTCGGTCGACTACTACCTCCGCCGCGACTACTGGTGGTTCGGCCTGACGCTCTTCTTCGTGGTGCTCGGCTCCTTCTCGGTCCAGCTCTTTAGCTTCCGATGGTTCGTCCACGACTTCAGCACCGAGGACGGGACGGAGTCCGCCGCCGAATGCGCTCACATGGATGGGAATAAGCTGCTGAGCGGCTCAGCCTCACACGGAGACGTTACCGCTCAGCACCACCCGGCCACGCCGCAGAGACAGGCGTCGACCGCCAGCAAGAACACCACGACCAACAGCACCGCCGGCTCCGCGGTGGGCAGCAGGAGCAGGAAACGATCGGCCTACTACTCCTTCTGTGTCTGGTTCGGCCAGTCCGTCATCCACATCCTCCAGCTGGGCCAGATATGGAGGTAGGATGGTGGCTGGGATGGAGGCCTTGTGATGGCTATAGATGATGGTGTGAGTGTTTATGTGTGTGGAATAAATGAATGACTGAGCACAGGTCTGCTCTGACAGTAGGCACTCATCACACCACGGTGGTCCCTGTATGATGCCAGCTCCTACAGCAGGGCGACCAACTGCCATCTTTAGCATGTCCCTCTCTGCAGGGGCCATGATGCTGTGGGAGGCTTTCAGGTCACAGAGATAACATGAACAGGAATACTTTCCATGTTGTGTAAGAAACACAGGGAGTTGGCCCTGGCCTGTCAGTCACAAATGATGTCACACAGTAATGCTGCTGGTGCAGAGGGTATATCCCCTTTTGGTGCCATTGGAGAGAAGTTCCATGGTTGGCTAAACAGCTTCTGGGTGGAGTCATGAATCTGAATAAATCTTAACTCAAGATACACATGGTGATTGACAACAGCTAGCCCACAGTCATTCATTTAGTCTGTAGAAACCACACACACAC
>CAEMYA010000341.1:1142094-1176798 GCA_903131615.1 Diplodus sargus | reverse complement strand
TGTGTGTATACACAAACACACACATATATTTGCTGTGTTCCTTGTGAGGATGTTTAATGTCCCTGACAACCTCTGTAGTCTCATTTAGGCACTTGTTAGCAACCACCTTTGTATTTTATGTCTTAGAGCAAAATGCATTAATATCTTAAGCAATGCACCTTATTTCAGACATTTAACCTGTAAACAATTCAAAGAACTATTCTACAAAGACGAAGGAATCCGATGTGCAAAAATACTAAGTGCTTTGCAGGTTTTAGGACTACAGAAGACTCGCCTACCAGTTACCTCAATATCAATATTTTGACGGTATAATAGGGATGACTATTGGTATTTTAACAAGAAATTAATACAATTTAGAGAACACAATTCTACTTCTTTAATGTGTAAGTTCATATTTTAAAGGCAGAGCTAATGTTTTGCATATGATATATTAATATTTGCTAAGTATCTAGTAATTACCTTCACCCAGGAGGTTGTGTTTTTGCCCGTGTCCATTGGTTTGTTGGTTGGTTGGGTTTTCAGTAGCATTTCACGAAAAGCTAAAACTACTGAACAGATTTGTGCAAGACTTCAATAGGGAATGGGTCTCAGAGTAGACCAGAGCAACTTTTGCTGTATATCCAGATGAAGGGGTGGATCCTGGAATTTTCTCTCACTTTCATTAACATTACATAAATGTTTTGGTCATTCTCTTCCTTCCCATGGAATGAAGCATGGATCTTGACAAAAAAAAAAATCAGGTGTATGTAGGTGACTTTAGCCTATTAAGCCGTTCAGACCTGGTACCAACATGCAACCTGAGTGATGCTGTCAAAATTGGTCAGCTCTAAGTACAGGTGGGCATCTCATCACTCCCACATTAAGAGGTGGTCTGGGCCAAACGTGACCCCATTCTTTTTGCAGTGTGAACACTGTCCAGGGCCACGTTTAAGGACCACCTACTCAACTGTCGTCCTCTGTGAAACGAAGAAGAACCCACAACAGCAGGCAGGATGGATTATACACTGTCTGATTTTCATTTGCATCACTGTAATGCAAATTACATCTGTGGGTTCTCTTAATCTGCCAATATTGGTACCAGATGTTTGGGAATGTGCTGGTTCAACTCATCATTGAACTAGTACCTTCATATCCCCAGATTCCCATTCCACATCACAAGATTTGAGAGTCATTGAGTGAGGAGGAAAGTATTGAACTTTGCTAAAAAAAAAAAAACTATGGCAATTTCTAAATCATTTGTGTCATCTTGTGAATTTGGCATTTACATGTGCTCTGTGGAACTTCTGTGTTGTTCTGGAAGCTGGTTGTTAAGTCAGATTCGTAGCATTAGCTACTGTTACTGTCTGTACTGAGTCAAGGCACTCAATGTGCAGTACGTGACATTGTTTGGACAGTGGATGGGGAAAATCCAAAGCTCTTCACAAAGAAATCCATAGTCTATCAGCATTAAACTGAGGGACTATAAGTATACTGCCTATGAATGACTATATACTGGAGCGGGAAGCCTACATTTAAAATTTAAGTTGATGTAGTCAGTGACTATTACCCTACATGGCAAAGTATTTCCATAGTTGACCTCAGGGTCCTCAGTTGGAGCAACAGCCCTGGTTGTAGCCAAAGTATTACTGTCTCCCCCCGACCTGTCCTGGCCTGGACATACATGGTTGTATACATAGACTTCAAATGTGCATTGTGACATACAGTACAGCATGTATATCCATCAGTACCATAACTATTCACTGTATGCTTTACAGCTGGAAACAGTTAATTACAGAATTAATGTTTGTTCATGCAAGTTCATAAGTTTGAACCCGTCTGGTCGATCAGTGTTGATATGTGATTGAAAACAAACGTGAGAGCATATCTAAGGCTGAGTAGAGAGTGCCATTTATTAAAGGGTACCTCCACTAGTTTTACACATCAATGTGTATAAAACCTGTAATGGCTCCAAAGAAAGCTGCGTATAAATTGCCCCCTGTGATGTAACTCAGTGGCCAAATTGCATTGTGGGGACTCATTATGGACAGTTAAAAAACATATTATCAAAATCAATACAGCAGAACCAGACATTCTCACCTTGTTTATTTCACACATTCTTTCTTTTTCAAACCTAGTGCCTACATTAGCCACAGCTACTGAGTGACATCACAGAAGGCAACTCATGGTACTTCATTTCACCACTAAAGGCTTCATGCTACTTATTTCACATACGCAGCAGTATCACCTGTGAACAGTGTTAATGTATAAAGGAGTTACACTTTCAATTAAAACATAAAACTTCTTGTGTGATTAATTTACTTTTCATTTTAAAACAGGTTACAGTGTGATATGATATTACATTTTTAGTGTTAGGTATTGTTCAAAGCTTTTGGCATCAGTACCAGTACGGATACTTGTTTTGTATATGTATGCCTGAACAATTCTGTTTATTTTATAAAAGAGAAAAATTACACAGGACAGTACAATCACTCTCTTGGTGTAACCCGGTGTTTTCCTGATTTTCCTTGCTATACTAGGGTAAGCTGGTAGAAATAATAGGTTGGCATCTGAGTCAGTATTTAGCCTAAGGTCAGAGAGACTGATAGTGGCCCAAACTGTGCCAGTTCAAATACCTGGCTAGATGACAAAAAAAAAGACTAAGTAACAGCAGGAGTTGGCATTGAATACTTATTCCTCTATTTATTTATTTATAGGCAAAAAAGAGCATCAGGATTAAATTTGAAAAAATAATAACCACTAAAAACCAGGATAAAATCAATTCATTCATGAATATTTTGTTACTTTTGTTTATGAATTAAGTACAATGAATGACAATAATAATGGAATAAAAT
This sequence comes from Diplodus sargus, assembly GCA_903131615.1. Classification (NCBI taxonomy): domain Eukaryota; kingdom Metazoa; phylum Chordata; class Actinopteri; order Spariformes; family Sparidae; genus Diplodus; species Diplodus sargus. Next base: position 1,173,967 of record CAEMYA010000341.1, on the reverse strand, counting down.
AGAACAAAATATAATACCATTAGATAGATTATACAATAAGACAGTAAGTGGTAACTCCACCAAATGCAACAAATTAAATAAAAGTGCAGTATGAGTCGCCTGAAGCAGCTTCCCCTTGCTTTGTTGTGTTTAATGGGCCCAGTTCTCCTGGTTTTTGTTAAGACTCCAGCAGCAGTGTTCTGAATGAGCTGACATTGTTTAACGTTACTTTTGGAAAGACCAGAAAAGAGACCATAACAACCTTGCTCCATCTTGTCATTATTTTAAGGAAAGGAGCTGCGCGACTTGTTCAAAGCTTTAATGAAGCGAGTGCTAGGGGCAATGATGACTTGAGGAAAGAGTCTATCAGTGCAGTCTCAGTGCTGTGATGTGGCTTGAAGCCTGAATGAAATCTGTCCAGAAGGCCATTTATTTAGCTTTTAGTTTTCCCTCACACTCCTGACTGACTTATGACAGCTGGGGGTTGCTTTACCTTACCAGAGTCTTGATCTTTTCAGGAACAATGCTGTCATTAACTTTCAGAGTTTTACGGTCAGAATGATAAATGACCGAATCAACTGGATCTGATATTAAGGCTGTCATCATGGTCATAGCTCCCATAGAAAGACAACTAACCTTTTGTTGATAGAAATGGATCTGGTTTGGGTAATCAAAAAAAACAAAAAAAAACAAACAGTGACATGGCCAGAAAAGGTAACATACCTGACAACACCTTGCTAATAACCAAATCCAGTGTGTCTCATTGATTAAGTGTGAGCCCTTTCACATGTAAGAATGGAAGTTTCAAATAGACAACAAAACATCATGGCAGTTTCCTTCTTGGTAATTATCAATGAATGAATGATAACTGCTTGCATCAAAATTAGTGTTTAAACATAGCAACTCTCCAACGTTCATAAAATTAAACTTTGGAGGGATTTACTCAAAGGGGAACACTGCGACTAGTAGCTAGCAATCTTTCAGTTCCAAGTATAGAATCAAGGTTGTAGGTAAGGTCATCAATTAAGAAGGACCTGTTGGTAAGAGATCAAATATTTAGCAGAGCTACCTTTGTAGATTTAGTTGGAGCCCCTGAGCAGACTGAACATGGCATGGTAACTGAGACACATGTCAAGGCTGGCCGTGGACTTAAAGCTAATAGTGGAGGTGGACGCCAAAGTGAAGTTAGGGGAGAATTAATAATCATTGGGCAGGCAGTAAGTTTGTTCCCAGCTGTAATCAGCTTTTTCATCTCATCAGGTAGAGGAGTGGGAGAGGGTGACCTGAGTGGAGGGAGAGCTGTTAGGGTTGTTGGGGGTGTAGAAAATGAATCCTCACAGGTGTTAATTGACATGTAAGGTGGAGACTCGGACTCCTTCTTGGCTCTGACTCATGATGTCCCACAAAAAGGTTGAATTGTCAATGCACTGAATGGAGGATACATGCAGTGAAAGCCACATGTGCAGTGCCAACAATCTGCTGAATCTCTCACTTCCTCCTCTGACTGGTGGTAGAAGGCCTCTGAGAAACATACAAGGAGCTGAGTGTGATCAGTAGATCCGTAGTCTTGTCCCAGTGTTCACTGTGGGGTTCTTCACAGGAGCAAGCAGTTTATTTGGTACTAGAAATGCTTATATGCTGTTTACACTGCAACGGTACAATCACCCACAAGCAGAGTATGTTTGAGAGGTTTCACTGTAGCATTTGCTTTACAGAATTGCTGTCTGTATCCTATTGTGTGAGGATGAGAGGTTATCCAGGTCATCTGACAGAGATCTAGGGACCTGCAGCAGTGGTGCAAGTCTGAGTTTTTCAGTTGGTTGTTTTGGAAATTTGCTGCTAAGTGAGCAATATAGTCATATTTTTTTTATTTTTAAATATTTTTTTTAGCCTTTTGGCTTTATTGATAGAACAGTTGAAGATGTGACAGCAAACAGGTTGAAAGAGAGGGGGAGTGAGTCGCAGCACAGGGCCCCAGGCCGGGACTCCAACCAGGGTCCACTGCAGCGAGGCCAAAGCCTCTGTACATGGGACGCCTGCTCTACCCACTGAGCCAAAGGGTGCCACAAAGTAATATATTTTTTATTTTATTGGGGCAAAAAATATACATTAGTACATCATTTCAGCTTTAACTTGCACAAATGAATGTTTTGAATCAAATGATGTAAAGACTGATGCCAAATGGTTGCTTGTACAGATATTTTCTCTCAATTAAAACCTAGCCTCTTTTAGATTTCTGTTTGGTTGTACAGCTTGAACCTTTTTAGTTTGTGTATGTCTTGGTGCTTTTTTAATAAAAGAAACCCAAACCAAACTATCTTTCACTGATGCTGCACACTACATGTCTTGCACCAAACAGCAACAGCCAACACACAGACTCACAGACAACCTAGTTAACATAGTGGAACATCTAGCAGCTAAAAGGGCTCTTTTCAGAATACATGGAGGCCAAACCAGAGTTAAAAGAAAGTTAGTTATATCACAATTTATGTGAACGTCCAGTCCAGTCTTATTTTTTGCAGAGACAGTCTCATCTGTGTCTGCCCTCACACCTGTATATTGATCTCACAGTTAGCAAATAATGTGAACCCTGAAGCATTCCTCCACACACACCGGCTGCTTTGAAAGAAAATTTCATTGCAATGGTTTTTTTGGTGAGACAATTTTGTGTAGAACATTTTTCATGGAAAACCCCGTCTTCAGACTTGCTAATCAGTCATCTTTGAAAGTATTCTAATAGCATAGGTTTGTGTCTGGTCATATCCCAAAGCAAGAGTAGCATGCATGTTTGTTCGTTTTGCTAAAGTTTCAGTTTCAGTGTCATGATCAGAGCTGCTGGGGGATACATGGGGGAGGAGGGCATTGTTATCAGATTTAATCATTTCTAAAGCCAACACTAGAGGGCGCCAGTGTTTTGATAAAACATGACTTTTTCTGAGGGTGTTCTAATGAAGAAAACCCACTCCCACACAAACAGTCAGTACAATGCCTGATGCACATTTACAGGCAAGTATACTGTGTGTGTGTGTGTGTGTGTGTGTGTGTGTGTGCGTGCGTGCGTGCGTGCGTGTGTATGTGTGTGCGTGTGTGTGCGTGCGTGCGTGCGTGTGTGTGCGTGTGTGCGTGTGAGGCATGACATGGCACACAAATTATGGTGTGTTGATTATTTCAGCAACAGAATATCCTAAATGTGGTGATCTCTGCAGTAAGCAGACACCGTTGTTGGTGAACATTCTTCACTCTCAGATGTTTGTAATTTTCCATTTTTGTGCCAGTTGCATGATAGAAATGTATTCAACACACCTGCCTGTTCACTGTTCTTTGAGTTTTTTGGCACACACACAAACAATATACGTGTAACCGAACTCTAGTTCCACAGCTCCACAAAAAAGCAACATGCAACAGTTAACTGTATCCAACATACTGCTGTTGTTGTTCAGTGGGGCACAACATAAATAAAAAAAAGACCAACAATAACAACATAAAAGAGCCAAACGTCATTCTGCGTTCAAATTTGAACTTGCGGACAACTGGTATCAATCCATCATTGAGCTGAAACAGTTACCGACCCTTGATGGAACATCAGCAGTACATGCACACACACAAACACACGTGTTTTGCAATTGAAATAAACCTTTATCCACTGAACTCTTGACATGTCAGTGTGTCAGTCAGTCCAGAGGTGGTTAAATGTTCACCTGAATCAACATTATGGGAGCTGCTCTTCATGATTCATGTAGTCAGCATTACATTATTATAATACATGTTATACATTTCTATGTATACACATATGAATTATGTGTACTGTATTTTGCTAACATGTGTGCTGTCAGCATATCACATACAAATTCAACATATAAATCATTTTTCTTTATGTTCATATAAAAATGTGACCATGGGTATTGCATGTATGTTATAAACATACATCTCTATATATCCAAGAATGTGTGTTCATGTAGTAATCATAAATTGCCTTATAGGTAACATACATGACAGCAACAGGGGCATATAAGTCATATGTTACATTTCCGTATGGGATGAAAAAGCTGAATCAGTGAGTTTCTGGGAGTGATAGTGGATGAGTGTTTTTCTGAGGAAAGTGAAATTGTTGTTTATATGATTCATCAGTGAAACACTGGCAATTGCTTTAGGGTTGTAACCAGCCAGTTTCACGCTCAATTCATGGACAAATGGTCCAGTGCCGTACATGTCCAAAATCTGACATCCATGGTAAACTTATAACTGCTTCATACAATGCAAATCATCTGAATAACCAGATTTGCTTGCCCAAAGGCTTGTATTGGCAGGAAATGTGTATGAAACGTAGCATTGCCATTTGAAGGGTGTAAATGAGACCGAATGACTCGACTTTTATTTGCAGTAGATGTGAGTGAAGCAGGTCAAACTGGGGCACCTTCAGTTTCAGTGCTGATGTAGCGTGAGTGGTAGGTTTGTCTAATCTGTGTCTGTAGACTTACAACAACCAGCAGCAACACACACAGTGACAAATGTGTCAGGTCCATCTGTCCATGTACAGGCTGCAGCTTTAATGCCCTCAGCCCAGATTTAATTCCCAAATTCTTTATTGACAATAGAAGTTAATTTCACAGCCCATTAGCCTGCTGCTAAATGACTGCCATGTGTTGGTGATATCTCAGAGATGGAGGGAGAGAGAGACTGGAAATGAATTTTGAAGAGTGAGAGAGAGAGACACAGTAAAATGTAGGCCACGGACAGACTGAAAAGTAATAATGAATTCACTTCATTAGATAAGCTCTTGCGTCAGGTCTGGAGAGGTGCAGTTGGCTTTGGATTGCCAGAAGCTGCAGTATGTGTGCTGCTCAAGCAGTGTCCCTGTTGCAATCCGTCCTTTTCTAATGAAACTGCATGATGGAAATATAAACTACAAACTATATATTAGAGGGCCTGTTTTAAGTCTCTACACAAATAATGTTGATTTTCATCTGTCCTGAAAGTTTTTTAGAGACAAACGTGCAACAAGTTAGAATTAATTCAAGCAATTTCAAGCCATTCTCAATCTACAAACCAGAATCTGAAATATTTGTAAGTACGTTACAAGTTTGATGAGTGTGATCCTGAATTTGTGTTCGAAATCTGCTCTCGCTGCTTCCTTCTGCTTTTAATCCAAAATAGGAAAAGTTAGGTTCATGAAATGAGGGTTAAATTGAGTTAAGCTAAGGAGCAACTTAACCAAAGCTTAGAACCCAACCATATGTTACTTACATGCTCATCTGACCTATTGATTGTAGACTCTGGGTATGACCCTGCCATTGTCTGACTATATCAGTTGGCATTCTCCTTCCTTCTGCCATCTGCATGTTACCCTTTTCAAAATCCCCCATTATTACACAACAACAACAACAACAACTGCCTCCAACCTAGGAGCCTGCATGGTGATAATGGGAAGTTACCCTGTGGCCCAGATCACACAGAGACTCACTGCTGGACGCTCTACGCTTTGGGAAGCGTGGAGCGCCTGTGCATGATGCATGCGCAACCGCTTTCCGCCGAAAAGTTAAAGATGATTAAACTTCTAATAACTGTCTAAAAATGGGCCCCACATCAAATGGTTTTGCTGGCAACACGTTTCTAGCAGTGCCTTTGAGGGTGATCGGCTGCTTACTCTAACCTGACCACTGCCTGGAAGATCAGTATGAGAAATTGGTGCAGCCAGCCAGGGACATTGCAACTTAATCCTCAGATAGGTGTGCAAATTACATTACATGTTTTGTAAATTTGTCTTCAGCACCCGTTTGCAAACAAAAGGAACTCCCGATGACCTTTGTCTTGACACCCCTACACCATCAGAAAGCGTTGTAGGGGTGATATTTATGTGTGGGAATTTTCTATGAGCAAGCAAATGCAACAGGAAGGAGCTGAAATCAACTGAACTTTTTTTTTTCAACACTCCTTTTTGTTCGACCAAACACAATAGAGGTTTTTGTGCGAGCGTCAGGTTTATTGGTTGACTCCTGTTTTCCCGTAGAAAAATATGTATCAAACAGTCAATGCAGCATTACCCCTGACTCAGCTGGTCTTGAAATACATGCCAGAGTCTGACACAGAGTAATGAGGTTGATTCTGAGACCAAGACCTTTAAAAAGTCTTCTTGAGAACAAGACCGATCTTTAATACTACAACACAACTGACACGTTCATGAGTTTTCTATGTTCTAATTCAAAGTTTGCATTCAAGGAATACAAACTACCAGAACTATCTTTATGTGTGAAAACGTCAACCCAGAGCTAGAAGCAGTGGAGTGTTATTGGATGGCTACACTGCCTGTTTAAACATCACATGTGCATGACATTAAGTCTTGCTTTTCATTTGGGTGTGTCAAGCGAGGCAGCAGTGGTGCCATCTAGAGATTCAGAGTCTCGCTTATTGTTTGTTCTCTGCAAAGTGATCTGTAGTCATCATCGTTAGTACTCACCACTGTCAAGCTAGCTTGTTAGTTGGAGGAAATTTTGGCTGCACTCTCTCTGCCATTCTTGTGCATCTAGCTTGCTAATAGCTACAGCAATATATCCACGTAGCCTTATGGAAGACAGGTCATGTGCAATGGGTGTGTGCAGACAGGAAGACAGACAGGTAGCCTCTCCAGTCTTTTCATATGGTTGAGGGAAACAATAGGATGGGCTTATTTGAGGCCTGCAACATCCACTGGAGCTGGATTTTTATCTTTTATTTTTCAGAGCATTTGACTTATTGTGTACTGTCATGATGTTAAAAAAAAAAGTCTGACTCTAGATTCACTGACCAGCTCCAGCTTTAACTGGTCATTCAGCAGATGGATTAAAGTCTTTTTCGTATGTACAAAACATTAGTTAGTCTGGTCGTCTGGTTGATGCTGAGGTGTGATCTTCATCTCCATTTCCTCTAGGTATTTCCACACCATCTACCTGGGTGTTCGGAGTCGTCAGAGTGCTGAGACGGAGCGCTGGCGTTACTACTGGAGGATGGTGTATGAGTTCGCAGATGTGAGCATGCTGCATCTACTGGCCACCTTTCTGGAGAGCGCTCCACAACTGGTGCTGCAGCTGTGCATCATCATACAGACACACAAGCTGCAGGCTGTGCAAGGTAACACACTCACATTCTCTCTCTCTCTCTCTCTCTCTCTCTCTCTCTCTCTCTCTCTCTCTCTTCTACAAAGAGCAATATCTGCTTCGGTGTGTTACAATAGATGGAAAATGTCAAAGTTACATTTTCCTAGTTTGAACTTGATAATTATTCATCCTTGAGCTTGAGGTTTAATGATCATCCAGCTTCTTACATTGCTGGCTCTCGTTGAGAAAGCAAAGTCTAAAGTCAAGTGTGTAGCACAAACATGTGAGAGTTTTCCAGTTGTTGTGGGAACATTTCTATCATAGATGAAGTGTATCCACTGGATCCTCACCTCATCACATGGTTAGTACATGAAGATGTTTCTGTTGGTTCTTGCAGATAAGAGCAGATAAATGTAGGGGCGTTTGCTTCCGTCTGTGTCTGTATTACTGAACTTGGAACTGGCGTGGAAAACAGTAGTTACTAGATGTAACTTCAGTTCCATGATTACATGTTTAGCTCTCCAACTAAATATTTTTACAGCCACAGTAAAGAACAGTATTTGTAATATGCTAAAATAATAATGACTGTAATGAGAGTACTGAAAAATCCATGTCGTAGCAGAACATGACAATGGTGACAGTGCTAAAACTGTTCCATCCACCCCATGTAGAGGAGCAAACTACCAATAACCTGACCTGAGATCACAGTAACACCCAAACACATGCATTGCCATGCATTGACCAGAGTTAAACAGTCCTGTGCTTAGCCCTGCTATGCTAGGCTGTGTGCTATCCAGGTGGAGAAAACTAGATGAATTGGATTGTGTAGTTAGCTGGTAAGCTTTGTTTCGCAGCTGGCATGAAGGGTAGGAGTTTCTTTTCTTGATTCATTGATAGCTCTCATATCACACCATACTGTACAAAGTGCTTCATAAAAACGAACAATGAAGATCAATAACATGATAACAGAACAGATGTAAACACAGAGGAAACAGAGTGATCCATTGTAAATAAAAGATGCTAAATCAAGCATTACAAAGTCATTCATTAAAATAAACTTTATACAAAAAAACGTTTAATTAATTTTTTATAGATTTCTGTCGTGGCACTGATGTCGAAGTCATTGTGTCCTGGTGTGTTGCAGGTATGACAGCAGCAGCCTCTCTGGTCTCCCTGGCCTGGGCCCTGGCCTCCTACCAGAAGGCCCTGCGAGATTCTCGTGATGACAAGAAGCCCATCAGCTACCTAGCTGTCATCATCCAGTTCTGCTGGCACTTCTTTACCATCGCTGCCAGAGTCATCACCTTCGCCCTGTTTGCCTCTGTGTTCCAACTCTACTTTGGCATCTTCATTGTCCTGCACTGGTGCATCATGACCTTCTGGATTGTCCACTGTGAGACAGACTTCTGCATCAGCAAGTGGGAAGAGATTGTGTTCGACATGGTGGTGGGCATAATCTACATCTTTTCCTGGTTTAACGTCAAGGAGGGACGGACAAGGTGAGGATGCACTGAATGTGACGTCGGCCTGAGGAGAACATTTATTTAAGTGGCTTTAAAATCAGTTTAATTAAATGTCTTTATTATTCTGTGTTTTTTATTTTGAAGACAGTTAACAGTAAGACGATCAAGAATAGTAGATTCACTTTTAGTAATCTTTCTACAAAATCTGTACATCACTAGCGCAGTTCTACTCAGGGAGAGATCATGGTCCAGTCCATAAAAAGGGAATGTGACAGGATGCAAACTCTGGTCTTCTGCACAGAAGTAATACAGGTTTGTCCACCACAGCAACTTCCTACGGCTCCAAATCTGTTTGCCTACCCGTTGTTTTCAATAGAGTTACAGTGATAGTGATTAAGACTGTCATATTTCTTCAGCTGTTGTCGATGGTGTTAATGACAGCAGATGTGACATTTCTCTTGAATTATCATGGGGGGTAAGGCACACCAATCACTGACAGCAGACTAAAAAGTGAAAGAATGGACACACTCTGCTCCATATGCAGCTCTCTTTCACTGACGATTCAGCCCTCAGGCCTTCTTCAAATTCCTTTTGATTTCTCCTGCCATGGCAATATTTGTATTTTCACAATGCCATTTGTCATTTATCTGACGGAGACAGAAACGTGTAGATGCTCACAATTTGTTAGCAACCTCACGCTTTGATCAAGTCATTGAATAAAAAAGAATACGTCTTCATTACCTTGCCTCTAGCATTATGTAGCACCAAAGAGGGGGACACAACACTGAAATACATGAAGAATGAGTGTTAGTTTAGCTATAGGTTGTATAGGTTGTTAGGTGAAAATGTGCCTGTGAAAAATCTCTGTTTGGAGGACCATGTAGCCCTAACACATCACCCTGCCCCTCTATCTCATCACGGGACAAGAATCTACCTCTAGGCATCATGTGTGCACGATGAAGGGGTAGGGCTGAGTTGTAGCAGCATGGGGCATTGGTATAAGGTCTTACTGTCTGCCTTGCGACAAAAAAACATTCAAGATTTGCCCCCGAAATATAGTGGAGCAGGATTATACAAGTAGTAGAAGAAAGAAAAGTACCTAAAAATTGGGACGGTACTTGAGCTAGTGTACTTAGTTACATCCCATCACTACAACTGAATTAGTTTCACTCTATTTGATTCATTTCTTCTCATCATGTGTCATGTTTTTGGCTTTAGGTGTCGGCTTTTCATCTATTACCTGGTGATCCTGGTGGAGAACGCTGCTCTCAGTGCTTTATGGTACCTCTACCGGTCTCCTCTCACCACTGACGCCTTTGCTGTACCAGCACTCTGCGTCATTTTCAGCAGTTTCCTCACCGGCGTGGTTTTCATGCTCATGTACTATGCCTTTTTCCATCCCAACGGGCCGCGCTTCGGACGCTCACCAAGCGGCCAGGGTCTCGATCTCGACCCCACTGCTCAGTTCTCCACACTACCATCTGAAGGTGCCACCAACTCGCTGCGTTCCAACCGAGGTGCCACCACAACCCTGGAGCGTGACATGGGGAAGTATTCTGAGCGGGATGGCTGTATGCCAGTGTTTCAGGTCCGACCCACAGTGCCATCCACGCCATCGTCTCGCGCTCCACGCCTAGAGGAGACCGTCATCAAGATTGACCTTTGTAGGAACCGCTACCCAGCCTGGGAGCGCCATGTCCTTGACCGCAGTATACGCAAGGCAATCCTGGCCATAGACTGCTCCCTGACTCCTCCACGGCTGCAGTACAAAGATGACGCTCTGGTGCAGGAGAGGTTGGAATACGAGACCACATTATAGTTCCACCTTGCTCTAGGAACACATGCTGGGGTGCAGCCGTCAGAGGATTATCCTGCTATCACTTAAACAGCAACAGGGACTGTGGCAATAAGAACTACCAATAATCTCACCTTTCATCCCTCAATCCCCCTTTTCTGTTTCTGCTCCTCCGCATCAGCACCCTGTTTGTAGTTGTGAGAGAGGCAGTTAGTGTGAGGTGCGGTTGATTTCGCTGAATGTGTTCTTTGTAGGGTTGTTCTTTTTACTTCCGGTCATCAGGGAAATCCTGTCTGGTACGGACTAAATGCAAATCAACAGAGTGCTTCAACACTCTGCTCAGACCCTACAAGATGGTGATGCACTGTTTGGAAAAATTCAGGATAAAATAATCTCCACGTCCATCCAGATGAGTTTTAAAACAGATTTCCACTCAGATGACACCTGAATTACACAGAAATTCCTGTAATGTGATAAGGAGAGGAAAGGGTCCCTCATTTCACGTCACACTGTCAAGTATATTTTGATGTTTTTTGGAAGTGTGTTAACTACTTGGAAGATCTCATAGCAGCCACAACTGGGTGTGTACTCCCATCAAATCTACACGATAGCACTCATCACTCCTGTTCTCTTAGTGCCAAAAAGGTTCCTCGGAAACATCCTCTAGCTCCTGAGGAGTGAAACAACTTAGAAATGGCTAGTCCAAAAAGTTCTTCTCTGGCCGGATTCCTCTTGGATTATTCTGGTCTTCACTGGAAGACGGTGAGAAGGTCAGTGAACTACATGAAGACAGTAGTCAAAGTAGCATCTATACTCAGTGTTTTGTTTGGGTCAAATCAACCAAACCTGGCTGGAATGCAGAATAGTGAGCAAGACGGAAGGGGTGAAAGATGGACAGACACAACCTCCACAACCTTTCTCCTATAATGAAATAAAATCAAACTCACACCATGCCAAGAAAAAAATCTTCCTGGCAGCTCAAATCAACTCCTTTCAGTCCAGCCTCATAAACCTGATTGTGCAATGATACTGATCTTTGCTCGTTCGTGGAGGAGAACGTGGAGGGGAGAGCAGAAGAGATGAGCACCGGACAGCAATGAAAAGGAGACGACAGGAAAGGATGACGCAGGGAACGGAAAAGTGAATGAGAAGGGATGGAGAAGGACAGAAAACATAGACAAGCAGCCATCTCAGCCAAACTAAACAAACCACCAGGATGTACAGTACTCTGATACAACATGCAGCATTTTTTACTTTAGAGATGATGTAGAGGGTACTGAAGTCATTGTAACTCTGTGTTTTTTGTGATTATGTGTGGTAATAGGTGAAGTGAGTGCGTGTGTGTGTGTGTATGTGTGTGTGGTGTATGAACTAGAGAAGCAGCCCAGGAGGACATGTGGTTGGATGCCCGATGGGCTCTGTGCTATAGTTAATCAGTTTAGGTACACCTGATGTTTTCATTTTAAGCCTGTTCTTTGATAAACGCGTCACTTCCTGTTGAACATGTTCTGGTTTCGTCCTCCAGCTAACCCACCCACAGCTTTTAACATAGTTACACCCAGCCACATAACACACGTTAGCATGGTGCAAGGTAGCATTGAAATACTCAGTGAGAAATGCAAACTAAAAGGTTTTTTATAATAAGGTGCCACTATAGAATATGACTGGCCATTTGCCAGTGTATCCCAAAATATAATTTAGCATCGTTCCCAATACAACATGACCGTTGGCGGTGTGATGAATTGAGGAGTCTCACAGCCTGAAGAGTGAAGCTGCTGTGTAGTCCAGCAGCAGGTACTTCTGTATCTGTTGTCAGGCGGCAGCAGGGTGATCAGACTGTGGCTGGGTGGCTGCTGTCTTTTAGTGTCTCTGGGCTCTGATGTCACTGATGCTCTGTAGATGCTACCTATCAGCTCCTTGGTTTGGCTGATGTTGAGCAGTCGACTGTTCTCGTGCACCACTCTGCAAGATAGTTGATCTCCTCCTGATATAAGCTGTTGGTGTTGATAGTGGTGCTGTGTGGTGGGGATGTGAACATGACAGTGGAATGCCAGCAGTTGAGTCATGTGCTGATGACATCAGACAGTTCCTGCAGTGCAATTTTTGAGCTAGCATATGGGGGAATATATACACCAACAATAAAAACCCTGGTGAATTATCTGGGCAGATAATATGGTCGACACCTTAGCATCAGAAATTTGACATCTGGTGAATACTGTACATCCACTTTAACTGTGTTTGAGCTCCAAGCATGATGTATGCAGACACAGAGCCCTCCTCCTCTCCTCTTACTGGAGTCCTGTGTCCTGTCAGCTCTTAACAAGGTCCACCCATCCAGTGCAAAGTGTTGATCCAGAATGTTAGGGGGTTAACCACGTCTCTGTGTAGATTTGTGCAAGCTGAGTGAGCCTCAGTCACACCTCATCCACTTTATTCTCCTGTGGCTGGACAACAGCCAGAAGAAGGCTTGGTAGAGGAACAGCTCTCGGTTTAAGTCAGGTCCAAACAGCTTTACCCCAGGGAATGCTGGGAAGCCAGAGGCAATGAATTCACCATGTTTAGAGTAAAGGCAGTTCTATTGAGATGGTTACAGTTTTCATTTTAAAATGTAAAATATCAGCACAAAAGTCAATTCCAGGTTGTGTTTGTTGGTTTCTTACATCAAAAGTGCAATGTCTTTTTTTTCTAAGGATGGCAAGAGGAGAGAAAAGCACAAAACAAGTCAATGGGATAATCATGGCCTAACCAAACCAGCCCCAGGTGGTCAGCTGGAGTCCCTCTGTGTTGCAGGTCTTTACAGTTCATATCCAAGATAAAGTAAAATGATCATCCTGTTATTTTTTGTAACAAATATTTCCCTGTGTGTTCATGTGTAGCCCAATATATACAGGCCACAGAGAAAAGCAGGACGATGTGTTTCCATGTTATCCAGTTTTCTCACTATGTTTAAATGGCTTGTGTTCATTTTAGTAAGGATCATGTTTTGTTTGTGGTGGCGAGTAAGAAAAGTAACACTGGAGTATCTCGCATGATTCGGACATATTTTTGTTTCCATGAACTGTGTTCTGTTTGGGACACACTTTAAAGCACCATACCAGCGGCACATCTTCTTCATGTCGCAGCCACTCATTTTGTAAACTAAACATTTTGTTTCTATTAGAAATTTTGAATGTACTTTTTGTGGTTCTAAGGGACCATTGTTTTTCCTATAGTTAAAATACATGTGTGGTCGAAAACTCTCGCTGAAGATGTGTAATCAAGGGAACACAAGTGAGATTGATTTTTGTCACTTACGTACACCTGTCTGCCTTTAAGCTGCAGTACTTCATACTTTGTGAAAATGGATTGAAGGCCTGAAAAAGCAGGTAGAATACATCCAAAAAATCTGACAGTGTACAGCCTGCATCTGAAAATAGTGGCAAAAATATAAAGTATGCATAATGTGTAGTTAAAATGAGCAGCCACAGTGGTATGGTTCTTTAAGTTTGTTGTGTTTTTTTTGTTTAAAGTTTGCTGCTTGATTTAAAGTGTCTTATTCTTTTCTCCTCAGAGTGTGACCCATGAAGCACAAGTCCCAAAACATTTGATTGATTTGCCTTTTTGCCACCACAGTGTGTCTAAGTGTGTTGGTCAGTGTGTGTAGTGTTTCACTGTACTGAGCAGTTTGTAGAGAGTATCTTTTGGTTAATGGCTGCTTCAGCTGCGTCGACCACAGCCCCTTTTAAGTGATCATTTTTGCCTTAATTTTGAGCTTTTGGTTTACTTTGTTTTTACTTTTCAAAAGTCTCATCTGAGTCTGGCTTCAGGACGTGGAGAGTACTAGTGAGTATTTATTACCTTTATTTAAACAGGGAAGGCCAAGAGTTGTATACAGACTGTACATAGGAGTTATACACGTTATCAGGGTGCAAAATGTACTTTTTTGTTCACTGGCCAAATAGATTACATGTTCAAATCTACCAGCCACTTGCATATTTTACCAGCATTTGGCCGGGGGTGATGGTAATTTTGTGCCCGTACATTTACATATAACCAATTGTGGCTCTGGAGGAAGCTGTGTGAAATCAGATGAATTGCCTCACATGATGTCACCCGAGTCAGCATCAGTTGGGGTTGAAGACAAGTTTAAAAATGAAAAACATCTGAAAGTGTGGAGTTAGAAAGAAGTGATCTTGTCAGATCTGTGTAGCTGCTCCTCATCTGTGCTGCAGGCTGAAGGCTCCAGGCTTCATAAGCTGCTTCAGGCATAATCAACCTAATGACCAGAATAAGTGTTGGCAATATAACGTCATATTTCTGCAAACCAATAATATGTTGAATATGTTGACATGAATATGTTGACATACCTTACATACCTTGTTTTGTGTTGCCACTTTCTCTTTCTGTTTTCTGTTGTGACAAAGCTGTGTTGGTTGGTTTAGGCACAAAAAGCACTCGGTCAAACCAAAGATATACTTGCTATTAACAACACAGTATAGTGGTTGCTTCCGTTTGAAAATCCCACTTAAACCCGCTAAGATCGGGCTTTTGTGTGCAATGGGAATGTGTAAGCGTTTCACCTGGGTCAACAGACTCAGCAGTAGACAGGGCTTTATCGCCTCGGCTCGGCTTTGATCGAAACAGAACACCCAAGTGAACACACTAGAGTCTGACAGGTGAAGTGATGACGGGTTATCAAAATCCAGCAGTGGCGTGTCAGTAAGGGATTTGTGATGGGATTCACAGACATTTTCTTACTGGACACAGTGTTGGAGGCTGAGCCCCGTTCATTCCTATGACAGCTGCTCTGTGGAGTTTTAAAGCTAACAAAGCTAGACTTCCCAGCTATGAAAACACCTGGATCGCTGACCGAGCTGGCTAATTTACAGTTTAGCGCCTGCCGAACTTGAAGGGGGATAAAATGATTTTATTGTGTGGCTCTTCTAGACTTCCTAAATGTTGCTAGACTGGATGGCTCAAATTCTGACAGTGAAATGAGTCATTTCGGGGGGTGGTTTTGACTTAAAATACCTGCTTTGGTTGGCACAAACACAGCTGAAGATGTCCTGAGGTCTCGTTAAAAACACCCAGTTTTGTTGCCACAAACATGGCAAATTGCCTCGGGTCTCTTTAAAAATATCCAGTGGTCACACTTACAAATGTTGAAACACAGGCCTTCTCGCCTGTAACTACACCGCTATCTCCTGGGACCGTGGATATGACATACGTAGTGTGAACATGATATGACACATGTTGGAGAAATGTCAGTCTGTCATGTATGACATGCACAAATCTGAACATATCAGTGGTTGGCAGAAACGTTAACTGGCAACATTTTATTCTGGCAAATGGGCTAAGCATAATACCACTGAATTTTGTACTGAACTGTTGGCGGACACGTTGCATTGTGGGTAATATAAACACTGGATGTCTTTCATAACTGTCTAAGTAGAAGAAGCACAGGTTTCAGGGTGGCACAATACTGTTTGAGTTAGAGACTGGCACACATTGTAAAAGGCTGCATTTACATAGCACTGCAGGAGCTCATGCATAGCTCTTCTTTTGGGCTGATGACAAGGGAAAAAATCCTCACCTAAAAGAATCTGTTCATTCTTATTCTTAATCAATGTATGGTTTTCTTTTTTACATTTATCTTTTACGTTTACTATGATATATGCTGTAGATTATGGGAGGCTAAGAACTCAAAGGTTAGCTGAAAGTGTCATAAGTATCACCTGGGACAGACAGGCATTTCTTCCCTCTCTATTAAGCTCACTTGAAGCATTGCCATTACTTTTATTCAATCAGACAAGATTTCACTTGACCTGTTTGTTTGTTCGACAGATTGATCATGGAGGAAGTCTGATCACAGGTTTCTTCTCTGTAGCTACTCTGTGTAAATGCAGCCTTATATTACTTAAAAGGGACATCAGAGTATTTTATATATGTTTATTTGCAGCATCTCCTAAATCCAGTGTAGCCATTGTTTACTGATCACCATCTCATGAACTAACATACGCTGTATACTGATATGTATGATGTGTACTGAGATATACTTAACATAAAGCTACCTCAGTTTGTTTCATGAACAGAATACCCTCCACCTTCTCATTGGCAATACATTCTTCTTCTGTAATGCAGGTGACAGCTTAGACTCAGCTTCCTGTCTCAGTCAGGAACTCAGTGAGTCTGAAAATATAGATTTGCAAATTAGAATCAATGTTCAATTAAGAAATTATATTCAACGCAAGGTGTAATGTTAATATCATGAAAATTAAATTGAATGTGAAATGAAGTGTTCACTTACAAAATGCAGACAATTTGTCAAATTGATTGGCTATTCAAACTTCAGTAATGCAAGAAAGGCTTATTCCATTCAGTTGAATGGGCTTAAACCCTTCAACTCATAATTCTTCACTTTAACTTCTGACAACATGCACACAAATGGTAGCACTGAGCTCCTGTGCACAGTTTTATTTCATGTGGCCCCAGCTTAAATATTTCGTCAGTTAAGCAAAGTTCATTGAAGAGCCATAGCAACAGGAGAGGCTTGGTCTGCCTTCAGTGACTGATTTAATGTCAGTGTTAAAACAAAACGAGGTGCTGTCATAAAAAGGAGAATCCACCATTGATGGTCGCCAGGTGCTCTAACATCTGAACGGTGGTGGGTACCCTGCTCACAGGAAGTGTATCATAAAAAAGACGACACATCAACAGACTCCCTCCCTCACTCATAACTAAAAGCTGCTTTCCGTTTTGTTTGCCTTAAAGAGAATATATTTCTATTTCTGTCTTTATTTCAACCTCATAACCCAGGACATTATTTGAGGCTGTACTGAAAGCACAGCTTGGTTTTCTGGTTAGCCTACTGGTGTGTGTGTGTGTGTGTGTGTGTGTGTGTGTGTGTGCGTGTGTGTGTGTGTGTGTGTTTTATGGGGGCGTGTGTGTGTGTGTGCGCTGTATGTATGTTCTTTTTACACTTTTCATGATAGCATAATGTGTCAACAGCAGTTACTGTGCTTATACTAGGACTGAGTCAGTGTCCAACAGGCAGGTCCTCCATCCTCCCAGCCTGAACATCTCTCAGACGAAAAGCTCAGCAGGACATAGCTGACCATCTTTGGTTGTCATTCAAGACAGCAGTTTTGACAAAGCCGTTAAAAAATAACACGCAATTTGAGGGATGATAACACAAAAAAAACAAAACATTTCCTACATTCAACTAAATTGAACTGTGCACATCTTTGTAGTATTGCATGGTGGGAAGCAGGTGAGGGATTATGCCCTTATTGCCACACTGCTACTGGTCAGTATAGCTGCCCAGACTAGGCCCAGGTTGCAAAGAAGTGGTGTTATATGTTTATAGCCTGCTGTTAATGTTGTGCCTCTGACGGTTTGATTTAGGCTTCAGAAATCATTGGGGTTGTTTATTACTGAAGATTATCTTGTTGAACAGAATTTACCATAAACTCTGTGTGTGCCACTGAATAATCCAAAATCCAATGGAAAAATATGAAGCTTCAGCAGTGTGAGACAATCTTTCCCCAACCTTAGCTGAATGGTTTTAGTTACCTAAACTTAACAAAAGCACAGGAAGATCAGAAAACAATCATTGGGAATTTTTACAATGGCAATATGTGCCATTTAAAAAGGCTTTGGACGACTCCTATACTGTTGGGATGATGATGAGAACCTGATGGAGGTGTCAGGTGGCTGTCTACACAATGGAAACTAACAATGACAAAAACACAATCACATTACTCTGTTCACATAGCCAGCACAAAGTGGTGAGCTTTTGTGTTTCATTGCCCTCTGTAGCTCTCTGAGATGTGAACAGGCCTTGTGAGTGTCCCTCAGGCTGTTTCTGTTCACCAGCTATAATGGATCAAAGTTCTGCTGTAGAGTTCTGTACCAACCAGCCAAATAAACTCTTTTAACTCTTACATTAAAGCTGTCCAAGAGAAAATGACTGTCTTTACTTTGGAAGGTCAGGATGAGATCTGTGCAGCAGCACCTGTTCCAGATGAGATCATTCAGCCTTAGCACAAGCACAGTAACCAGCAGGTGAATAATGATAGGATTCCAGTCACACTTGTATAATCATTCTGTACAGATGTCTGTTTAGAGAACTGGTTGAACAAGGAGTACCACAGATAGTGAACTGATGAACTTAAAAGCTTATCTGTAAATAAATGTATGCAAAGTGTACGCGTTAAAAAAGAACATTCCGATCTTTTTAAATTCTGACTGTGAAGGGTGTCTTTAGAGGTCTGATGCCACCATGATGGCTGTAACTATGACGACATACTACAGAAAAAAATGATAAATGTGGTGTATGTGGTGTATTTAAAAAAACAGATACAAATGTTTAAGACAAAAAAAATATTGGTCTTTTCAGTAAGTTGCATTGTGTGATGAAAGTCTGAAGTGCTTAAAATGCGTTCATTAGGGAAAAAGTACATTTTATTGAAAAAATAAAACAAGAGTGATAAACATGACAAAATGACATTTTTGTATATAAGGGATTTTTGTAAATTTTTATTTGAATCTAATGCAACACAAACTACCAAAATTCATTTAATAAAGTACACTGTGGTCATTTTTCTGGCCCCAAGTTTGTTCATTTGTTCTTTCATTTATTTTGCGAAGTTGAAGTGTCTCATAGGATTATTATAATGAATAATGAAATTGTTATTATTGAATGTATTTGTATATGAGGATTGAACCATATTCATCTGCCAGGGGCAAAAATCTGATGTCAACTTCTGACTTTCTAAAGATAAATTCTTGAGGTGGACACAAAAAGTGGTGCTGTAACTCTGCTAACAAACACTCCATCATCCTGTGGGTCAGGAAACCTACATCGCAATGAAGCCCCGAGATCCCAAAGTTATATGTACACATTTTAATTACACTTTTTTTCATCATTGTGGACTGTGGAACTTTCCATCAGCATGAGGGTAAGTAGATAATGTCTGAATTTTCCTTCATTGGTGAACTGTTCCTTTAACTTCAAACTAACACATGTTACATTGTGGTAGAGGTAAAGAAATTTCTAACATATTTGATCCTTGATCCTGTTTGGGGGGCAGTGGATCAGGTAAAGGGTGGAGGGTGTTTTTGAAACGTAAAAACATGCTGCTTCAGTTGAACAATGAAATGATGAATAAGAAACCTTGGACAGGACAAACTGAAGTAAGCTTATTCTAAATACGTCCACTTATGTCATTGTTCAGGGTCACCCCAACGTTTAGGAGAGACAGAAACTTTGTCTTTGAATCAGATGGCCTACCAGGTGAGCAAGAATGGAGAAGCTTTTTTGATAAAGACTTTTATTCAACTAGATCCACTTAAAAGTTAAGAACATTATAAATAGCAGCCTGTGGGAGATCCTCATTAGGAAGCCATGGCACTAGTTATCTTGTTTCTTATGAACGTTAAAATCCTTAGTAAGCCCTTGGAGGTAATAGCTGGACAGAAATACATGCACCCAGATTGACAATAATGTGCACAGATCAGTAATGTCAGGATGGTCAGAATGTAGTCTGATCTGTAGCTTCTGTTTATCACTTGATAAAGAAATTCACATGAAACAGCTTAATAAAAATAGATTTAATAACATTTCGCAGTTGATCTCAATATTTAAAAGTGCAACATTTATATTATATTGACACAATTTAATAATACATGTTAAATAATCTCCAGAGTAACATCAAGATGGAAAAAGGCAACCAGTTCACAGAAGTAAAAGCATCCAGTTAGACACCATTAAAACACACACACACACACACACACACACACACACACACACACACACACACACACACACACACACACACACACACACACACACACACACACACACACACACACACACACACACACACACAGGCTTCTTTAAAAATAAAAACATTTGAGTTGGCAGTGACACTCTAAAGATCATGAGTGAAAACACATTTGTAGAATCACAATATTTACAAGCTCATACTTAGTAATAGACACAAAGAGTAGAACATTTCATTTCCAAACCATAATTTGTGATAATAATGTGTGAGTTTAGAACACTGTTGATAAAGCACTGACGATCCAGGAATGAAATAAAATGATCATATTACATCATTTTTAATACACACATATAAAGTTTGCACAAATTAAGTGATAGATAAGTATTTGTACTGATATGCTAAATATTACAGAGTGAAGATACTGATGGTTCTATGAGCAGTCACTGGAAGTATCTGTCACATGGTGAAAGGCTCAGTTTTGGCTCGTTTTTATTTGCCTTTCCTTCAGTTGAGTGTTTCAGTGTTGTAGGTCCCCAGCAGAACTCATAATGTGCAGTGACGTGTGTTTTGTTAAGATTTGGTCAGTATCTGTGGGGAAGATTTCTGTAAAAATGATCAACGTGTGAAGGTTATTTCCCCAAAACAGCATCTGCGGTACAAAAAAAAACTAATCAACTATAATCTTGCATAATAATGGCAATGTGTTTCAAATGAAGGTTTGTGGGGAAAAAGGCAGGCCATAGATATTACACACATAGAAAAGTTTACTTATGTTTGACTAGGTCTCATCATCAAATCTGCTCCTTCCCTGAAAATAAGATAAAGTGAGGTCATGTCTCAAGGCCGGAGGGACAACACACGACTTCACACTGTTCACATCAGATGCCTGTTGGCTTATTCCTGTTCATTTTGAAACTTCTTTTTACTACATTATACCTC
This sequence comes from Diplodus sargus, assembly GCA_903131615.1. Lineage (NCBI taxonomy): Eukaryota > Metazoa > Chordata > Actinopteri > Spariformes > Sparidae > Diplodus > Diplodus sargus. The sequence continues at coordinate 1,152,957 of CAEMYA010000341.1, read as the reverse complement.
CCTGCTTGAATGTATTTACCTTAGATTAATCCGCAGTGTAAAAGCCTTTAGGCAACTTTTATCTGTTACTTGTCAGGCTAACATATTATGTGAGAGCAGCATACATTTAACACCTGCCCTTTTCTATGAATGTTTTTTACACATTTTGTTGTTCTCAATCATTTAATTTTGTTTTTATGAACATTCTTTTACTTAATGTAGTTTCACTTTAGTGTTAGTTTGTCAGTCAGCTGTGGTCGGATTTAAGGCATCTACTGCATCACTCAGCTCACTTTGAAAGGGTTTTACCTATTTACAGAAGAGGATTAGGGCCCATGTGAAAAATGTATTTGCGTTATGAGTTTTTTTTCCTCAGAAATCAGATATATATTTTATTATAACTCTGAGTTCAATGTCTGTACTGACTTCTTCCCTCATAATTGTGAGATTTAAGTTTGAATTTTGACTTTTTATCTGAATTCTAGGATTGAAGTCAAAATTCAGATTTTTCTCAGACAGAATTCAGAATGAATTTTACACGTGTCCCTAACCCTCTTCTTCAGTACTGATTTCTTAAGTAATTGATTACTTGTCTGTAATCTGTAAAATGCCAAAGAAATATTATAAAATGCATGTCCTCTTCAACCAGGTAATGTCTACAAATATTTTGTGCATCCAACAGTCCAATATTAAATGTTGAGTTTACAATGATGTTCATGAGAAAAACTGTTCATGCACAGAAATCTTGTTAATTGATTTTGTGGTGATCAACTAATGGACTCATAACAATGTTTTTGCTCTTGCAACAGACAATGACAACCATTATAACACAAAACCAAGGAGAATTTGAAGCCTTCCAGTATATCTTGCATGTAGAATCATTTATAACATGGCCATGTGTCTGTGATTCGGTTCATTTCATTAAACTAATTTATTTTGGAGTTATCATCATATCTGCCGGTCACTGGCAGTGTGTTAGGCTCAGACAGTCAGAAGGTACTGTAGCGTGAGGAGAACGAAGTTTACCAAAAGGACTGTAAAGGTCGACTGAGCAACATTATGTGCACTGTGTAATCGCTATAATGAAGAATGCTGTTTTCTATTGTAGCCATGAAACTCTATGTACAAGTTAATCTCATCAACACCCTGCTGTCACACTCCTGTGACCTTAGATTATTGTCCCTGTATGTTTCCGGGACAACTATGACACATGAAACTCGAATTGACGAATCAAAATTAAAAAGCCTTTTATAGTGGGTTAAATCAAACTGGGTTCAGCTCTGGCTAGTCTGCCTGATGAGGCAATATCTATTCCTCTAGCCCAGGACTGAGTGCGTGTTCCATCGTTTGCTTCAATCAAGTGAAACTAAAGATGTGTAAACTCAAAGTGCTCTTACAGTAAATCATTATAAGCAATGGTCTGTATAGTTCCTGCAATTTATCAACTAAATGTAGTTCTATCGCAACTTTCAACAAAGACATTGCCTGAATTCTATATATTTAAACTGAGAGAGACCAATTACATCTAACCAGAAGTTCAATAAGTAACAATTTATCTACAGTCTATCCTTAAAGGTGTAAATTGTAAGAAATGGCCAGAATTTGAAGGCAGCATAACCACACACGGGACTGAAACTCTTTGCTGTAGTTACCTTTGGAGGCATGACGCGGCAGAGGACAAAGAGGGCTTCAAGTTTATTTTACGATGAGTTGAGATAGCTAAGCTCATCTTAATTCGGTAAAAGAGAAAAACTTGAATTCAGACAGTGTATATTTGTATTTTTTCTGTTTAGTAAGAATATTTGACATGTTGTGAGTTTTTATTTACTTTTAAATTAAATTTAAAAATCTAAATTAATTTTAAATAAACCAAATAGCCAACTTGCAGCTTTTAACAGAAACAGACTATCATCTATTGAGGTACAAAGCGGTATGAGGAGACAGGACGGACTGTTGTTTCTTCACTCTGTCCAGGATTCATTTCAAAGTTCTTGTCTTCACATACAGAGCCTTATACAGTCAAGCACCTGCCTATGACGTGATGGCCCCAACACTGTGGAATGCTCTTCCTACAGACGGACACTATGCAGTCTCTGTTGATGTTTGGAAAAAGCAACTGAAAACTTATTCATCAAAACTGTCTCACCTGCTGCCACCTAGTGCTGGAATCTGTATGCTGTTTTTATGGTTTAGCTGTTATCTTACTTGTGAGGCAGCTTGTGACCGTGCTCTGTGAAAGGTGCTGTATCAAATCAACTTCTCTTGCTTTCCTCTGTTGAGAACATTAATTTAATTAATGTAACTAAAATTCTGGCCATATCTTACAAATTAACTAATCATACTATAACTCATCAAGACAAAGGATATCAGACGACGAGAAAGAAGATATTGTACAAGTCTATATTGGAAAAATAATTTCTTTTTCATTAATAGTTTTTGAGGTCTGCCTATTGTCACGTCCAAGGGGCTCGACTGCAGGAACTTCAAGCCGATTCACCCTGGGAATGAGCACAGTACAGAACAGAGCACCTATCGGACAGGTGCAATACAAAGAACATTTCTGTAAAAGGACCCTCAGTGGCTGCAGTCAGTGGTGTTTGGGACAGTGAAGAAAGCTGTGCAAATATTCCAACATATTAACATGGGCACCAAACCTGTGCACACTGCAGCCATCTGAGCCAATGTGACCTCTGGCTCTGAACAGTCTGTCTCAGTTGTCGATGCTAATGGTCTTTGTGTTTGGTGTGAAATCTCTCCAACAAAGCTCTCAGTATGTTCCCTGGGATCTTCTGGTGCTGGTCTATCAGTGACTGGACCGCCTGCTGCACCTGCAGAACAAAAAACACTGTCAGCGGCACAATATTTGAATGACTGATGCTCACATTACAGCAAACATCCTGTAGGACACCCCTAGAATTTAACCAAAGGGTGGTGCAGTGTGCTGCACTTTAGGACCCATCAGAGTATGACAGGTCAGTGGCAAAAGTTGGAATTCTATTTAATAATTATTATATAAGCAAAGACAGAAAAGGAAAGAAAGAACTGATGCTCCCTCACTGCCTTCAATACTCCAAAGTTCTTAACCTTCACTGGCGCTGCATGTAAACTATTTCCCTTCACACCCTCAAAGAAACCCAGGTACAATAGCTTTAGCTCACTCACTTTCTCTGCCAGCTCTGCTGCATTTATGTTGGGGTCATATGGGATGGGATCACCAAGGAAGGTTCTAAATTTTACAGGAAAGCCGCCATAAACAGGAGCTGCAGGGAAACGAAACCTCTCATACAACCAGCGGTAAAGTCCTGGATAGAAAGAGATGGAGAGGGAGAGCACATTACTGGGAGAAACATCAACAGAGGATTGACATAAGACTGACAGATGACACAAACAGGTTACCATCAGATTCATATTCAGCAGCACACTCCCCTTGTTACCACACTATCTTAAGGACAAGTTTGTTGATATTCCATTTTTCTCTTCTTGTTAACAGGCCAGACCCAAAACAATCAAATCATTCTACTGTGGAATGTCCTGTGCTGTGTGTGTCCCCATCGATGGTACCATCTCTTTGTGATTTTAACTTTCGCTACACTTACTGAGTGTTCCCAGAGATCTGAAGCCTTCCCGCACATTCTGAGTAAACATTGGAATTACTGGCTGAAAGAAAGAGGGAGCAAGAGAAAGAAAGATTAGAGTGGAGAGCTTTCTACACTGCAGAATGCTAATAAGGACAATAACACGTGTAAAGGTCATATACAGTGCAAGTGTAGGCAGTGCATTATAGGACTTTGTTATTTGACTGAAAGAGTGGAAGTAACAAGAATCAATTAAGTTTACTGATTAATCAGAACAATCCACACATGCTGTGAGAAATACTCAATGTATTGAAGATTTGAACATAATGAAAAAGTTGTACTAATCCAGCAGATTTGTCATAACCACATGACACAACACTTTAGCTATTTAAAGTAGGGTTGGGAAATTATTCTACAAGCATTTTTTCTTATAGGTATGTCAAATGATCTGACAAATATAATAAGTATCTGAGGCCTGTGCATTGACTGAGCATGACGGTAAGTGTTGCAGTCAGTTAATGCCTCTAAAAGCATTTCAAAAATATATAGAAATCGCAAATTTGTATCTGCAAGTGTATTTGGAAAGACTGTCCGTGAAACTTAAAGTCTGCAATATCATATACTCCAGGCTGACGTTTTAAATTAAGCAGTAAAAGACAGTAACCAACGCACCACTTGAGAGTCGATGGCAACCTGGGCGAAGCCTCTGCGTTTACCCCAGAGAAGAGGGTAGGTCTCATCACTGAACAGAGCTTCCCGTACTCCTCCTGGAGAAATCCCCAGCAAGTGGCCGTTCTTCAGAGCCCGCACACACTCCTCCTGAGGGCCATGGATCACACTGAATACCTCACACAGTAATTTGAAACCTGGAGAAACAGGTCGGGATGAGACAGAGTAAGGAAACAGAGTCAAGGGGAGAAGAAAAGTTTTATGGCAAAACGTGTTTTATGAGGTTGCAGTGACCACTGACCTTCGAGCAAAATCTTATCAGTTCATTCTTAAATTCTCAAATTCCTACAAGGCTTTCCTGAGATATCACGAGAAAGAAACACATGACTACAATTGCGATTAAAAATGTAAGATGACGATGAAGATGAATGCGACATACAACAATAGATTTCCAACTTGCACATTGCTGTTTTGGCCTGTACTCCTTTGTAAAAGAGCTTCTGAATCTCAATGGGAATTTTCCTGATAAAATAAAAAAAAAAATACAAAGATAAATCAATATACAAACGAGCTTGGTGAAGTTCCAGTCATGGGACCGCAATGTAGTTTGTTTCTAGCCTAATGTTAGTCTTTTACCTCAACTGCAACTAGAGCTGCACGATATAGAGCTCAACAGTGAGGCTCCGGAAGTGAAAATGCCATTCATATTCTGAATAGAGGATTTTGATTATTGGCCATAATGTCATAACCATCTAAAGTAGACTTACCACGAGTTATGAGATTGTGAAACAATGGTATATGATCCTGTAGAAGCCACAAGTCCGTATGATATCAACCTTGTTTTAAGAAAAACACGTTTTGTTTGCGATGTCATGGAAAAGTACTACACTACCCACAATCCTATAGTGTAACAGCGACATCTCTGATTTGTGGAGCTCGCTGTTACCATGGAAATATTTACCAAACCCGCAAATTTCATGTTCGCCAGTTACTGCTACCACTAAAACTTTACGATCCTACCACAGAGCTACCATGATTTCACTTTCTGACCTACTGCTGGTTTTTTTTAGAGATGAGGAGAAGAGTTTAGAAAGGGTTCACCCGAACATGAAATTCGCTGGTTCGGTAAACATTTCCATGGTAACAGAGAGCTGCGCCAATCAGAGACGTCGCTGTTACATTCGCAATGGTTTATGGGATGAGAAGTTCCTTTACTCTTAAGATAATTATGTACACAGTCTGATCTTTGCTTTTTTGGGTTTGGTTCCAGGATTAAAACTCTTTATATAAGGATTTTATGAAATATCAATGGAGTGAATGAATGGGAAATTCACTTATAGAACCTGAGCTGTTAAAAAAGTGGGCGGTGACAGTTGAGCTCTATATTGTTTGAGCATCAATCAAATCAATCTTTATTTGTATGGCGCTTTTCATACAGAAAAGTAGCTCAAAGTGCCTTACAGAGATTAAAAACAACGACAGAAAAAGAAAAACAAAAGAAAATCATGGAAAACAACGACTTGTTGCCAAAATGAAAAGCAACGTCAGTTATCTGGAATTATTTCGGCTACAAGAAGGATGATATCGACCAAACACGTGTTCTGTGTCGACAGTGCCTTGAGTTGCATCTGTTGCCACAACGAGAGGTAACACAACTAATTTGTTTGACCATTTACGTCGGTACCACACAGCTCAGTACGGCAAAAAGAGGCAAGATCAGTGCAGGTTCATTGTCCACAAGATAGCAGCAGTGCAGCATAACATAAAGTGCAATTCAGGTCATCTGATGAAAATCCTAGATTTTTTCATATCGCAGGGTTAAAAAAAAAAAACGCAATGTCAGTTTTTTCCAATATCGCGCAGCCCTAACTGCAACTAAATGCAACTGCATTTACACAAAGTCATTGAAATTATGGTTGTTTGTAAAAAAATGACCTTGCTGAATGAAGTATCATAAACACGTGGTTGCCACAGAGCTTATTTTCTACAATTATCCCCTGATAATCACATTTTTGTCGAGGGAATCAGGGCATTGCTAACTCAGCCTGCAAAAACACATCAGCCCCGCAGCTCTCAATTTGTGTGAATGATGCTAATTAAAAAAAATAAGCACAGAACCAAAGCCTACAAATATAACAAGGTCAGTGTTTATAACAGTGTAAGTACCTGGGATCTTGAAGAGGAAGTGGTCAGCGACCGAGTGGCAGGTCCGTCCCTTCTGAATGATAACATTGGCCAGAAAGTAATAGTAATCGATGGGAATGGCTCCATGATAATACACTATCAGTGCTGGTCCTTTGTCAGGGATCTTCTCCATCCCATGAATCTCATAGCCTGGTACACAGGCCAAAGCACATTAGACATACATGACAAACATACATTCCATTATAAGCTAAGAGCGCTTATTTAGAACATGCAAATATACAAAAGGGTTTGGATGGCAAATATACAAAACACAAGCAAATGAGGGACAAGTTCACCAGTTTGACCACACAGACACACAGACACACAAACACACACACACAACGAAGCTGCAAAGTGAAAAACACAACTGAGTACAGAAATACAAACAAATACAGAAACACCTTTAAACAATGCAACAAATAAACAGTGCAAATACCTTGCAACCTTGTTAAGAAAGGTGTTACATAATAATAATAATGATATTGTGCATGGAGTGTGTTACAGAAGGTGTTTCATGTTTGTGTTTGATTACAGGACAGATATATGTAAATATTTTTGTGTGTGTGTTGGTGGTATTTTCTGTTTTTGCAGCAAATACATATATATTGTATAAAAATATTCCTGCTACAATGGAATGTTTTAAACGTATTGTCTATAATTAAGAAATTCATTATTTGTAATAAATCAAAATATATTAAGTCACATTGGCGGTTTTCACAGCAGAAATTTCAACTCGTCAAAGTAGGAAAAGCAAAGATGTAACCCCTTTTGGTTTTCTTATATGGTGATAGCACTGGCATAAATGCTATCTGAATGAACAGGATCAGGGGCGCACTGCTATTTATGTAAATAGCAGAGTGCACACGGTTATTTTATGAGTGGTTTTATAAGTCAGTAACCACTGTTCCTGCAGAGGGAAGTTAACATCTATGGTCAAATGTAACTGACTACATGATTAAATGTTAGACTGACTTAATCATGCTGAGACTATAATGCAGCAATCAGCCATAACATCTGTTTTGAACGATTCCTTACATACACATACGTCATTCTACTTAAGTGTAAGTAACAACTTTCACCTTTTTAGTCTTTTCCTCATTACTGGCTTACCAGCTATCCAGCTATAAACTTGGCAATAATAATAATAATAATAATAATAATAATAATAATAATAATAATAATAATACTGATACTAATAATAATAATAATAATAATAACAATTTTACTGACTGATTATGATTGACTGCATCTTTTAAAGTGGAACATTATCTTGCATGTTACTCGAGTTGATGTTCATGATTTTCAATTATGCAAACTCCAGTGCACTCCAGCAACACTTCACCTGTGGACAGGATAGAGAGGAAGCCACAGATAAATAAAGCAGGTCTTACCATGCCATATGGCTCCATGTCCATCCCACAGAGTAGCCAGGGTCTTCCTTGCGCCATCCCACAGGTTGTTGCTGTAAGCTTCCTTTAGCTGATTCTTCCTCTGATAGAAGAAAACATGACAAAAGAGAAGGTTTGGAGTGACTCAAAGCAGGACCGCAGCAACAGGTAACTAACAACCTGAGTGTTTTTTCAATGGTTTGGCCCAAAACCTTTATTGCTGATATCAACCATTCTTTAATCTTCATTTTAACACGTGTGATTGGACATGGCTGTCAGATCTGGTCAGGCTTCCCTTCTTATATACTCCACTGACACATTGCTCGCAAATACACATACTCAAAGTTAGCTAAAATGAAAATTCCATTACCAGCTACGCACCCCCCGGCTGATCAGTCTGGTTTGCGGTGAAGTTTAATTTTAAGATCTTAAATATAACGTAAAATGGCTCCATACAGCTCCTCTGGTCTGTTCAAAGTCTCTGGAGGTTTGCAAATTGATTTGAAAATCTGAAGTGGGTGCATGAGCTCTGATGCACTGCGGATCTTGGGCATAAATAACGTCTTTTCAAATTTAAGTGCTATATTGTAGGCAACTGGACTTGTCTCAGTTGAACTGGACTGGAGTTCAACTACGATATAGCCCTAAGAATTACCATGACCTGGATGACTGAGAGCCTTCATCAACAACATGTTTTACTTCAGAAAGACTTTGGTGCTTCTAGACAATGGGATAACACAGGACCAGTCCCCAGATACTTCACTTGCTACTCTGTTTTGCTGTAAAGCTCCAGAAATGTTTCATGGGCAAGAAGCTTAACCTGACTTTCCATTAACATGGGGACAGGGGATAATGACTGAATTTAACATTAGACTCTTAATAGTTAAACTTGATTCATTGTCTATATTTAAGCCAATTGTGATTGACTTTTCAAGGTTACCTCTACCAACCCAAGGAGGCTAGTTTGTTAGGTCCACAGTTTCAAATATAGCAATAATATAGCAATTCAACCTGTATCAAACATCACTTCAGCTAGCTGGCATACATGGAAGGAGAGACAGAATGTGGGCAGAAAATTAAGAAATGTACACAAAAGTAAACAAACTGTTATGTAATATAATTATTGTTGTTTGATTAATCTAGCTGTTTAGTTCAATTATCTCTTTGTTTAGCATGTTGGGGTTTGTCTAGTTTGTATTTTGTTTTGTTTCAGTAACACTGTGGGTACCCAAGGTTAGTGTAGGACCATGATGCACCTGGGTGGGCCAACGGCCGTTCACCAGAGGAGGAGAGGCATGAAGATTCCTTTATTCTTTGTTTTTTGCTTGCTTGCTTTTTGGAAAAATAAAACCATGACAGCTAAAGAAACTCTGATTGGACAGTGAACTTCTTTTACCTGCGTACAATACAAGCACCCGGTGCAGCAGCAGCTCTCTGAACTGACATCTTTTTTGACAAATGGCCACTGTAGTTATTCCAGACAACATGTGAGCTTTATTCCATCAACAGCTACAGAAAATAAATCACTGTTACACTACCGCTCAAATGTTTGGGGGACAGCCCTGTCAGTTTTCACTCCATGCTTCCTGAAGTAACTCCAACAGGTTGGATTGGCTTGATGGGCATTTCTTATGAATCATATGGACAAGCTGCCTACACAAAAACTTTTTGGGGTTTTTTTCTGATACGCCCTCCATTATAGATGCAACACCAGCTGACTGCATCTTCCCTTAATAGTTCTTGTATAGTCTGGAGCTGTGCCTTGGGTCATTATCCTGCTTTAAGATGGAGTTGGCTCTAACCAAGCGCCGTCCACAGGATTTGATTTGGTGCTGCAAAATGGAATGGCAGCATCACATTTCCTCCACCATGCTCGACAGATGGTGTCAAGCATAGGCCTGTCGATAATCAATAAATCAATTACTCTTACGATAAATAAAAATGAGCTAAATAATTTGTCAGCCTCGATAATTTCCTTTTGCATGCTTGTTTGTTTTCCTTGTGTCTCTCACGTGAACTCTCTTGTCGTCACTCTTTGTCTCTGTGTGGGGAGGCGGGCCCTGCCCCTGACATAACAGAGAGCAGCATGAGAGCCCCGTGAGGAGCAGTAAGCCAGAGGTAATGCTTGAGTTGAGATTTGACGGAATGAAAACAAAGATGGAATTGGTTTCAAAGCCGAACGCAACAGCTGCAGTGTGGGAGCACTTCAGATTCAAACCGAGTGACCGTGCTGGACCACTTAATCTAGATGAGCCGGTATGCTGCATTTGTTGTAAAACAGTAGCAACTAAAAGCGGCAACACAACAAACATGCATCTGCACCTAAAACATGATCATCCGATGCAGTTTTCCCAGCTGGGAAAAAAAACTACAACTACAGCTACAGAGGGGCTGTCTCCGTCTTCCCGACAGTGCACAATCACTGGGGCGTTTAGTGGACAAACCAATACAAACAGTGTGCACTGTAGACAGTGTAGTTCGCTACATCGCTAAAGAGATGCAGCCCTTTAATACCGTTGAAAAGCCGGCATTTCGACAAATGCTGCAAACATTTGACAGCCAGGACAAATTGCCTGGGAGAACATACGTGTCACAAAAGGCAATTCCACAACTGTACAGCGTGAACAACAACATGCTAAAGGGTTAGGGTTATTGTTTTTGCTAGTGTGTAATTCAATCCAATTCCAATTAAATATTCTTTAGAAATAAAGTGTATTGATCTTTGAAAGGGTGTACTTGCATTATTATGCCATTATCATTATATTAGTTGAAAAATGACTCAAAACGACAATATTATCGTTTATTGCAATCATTTCTGGGACAATTTATCGCCCAGCAAAACTTGTTATAATGACAGGCCTAATCAAGCACACCTCCAGCCTCTCACAAATGTTTCCATATGTGATCCAAACACCACAAACCTAGATGTGTCTGTCCATACTGGATTTTCCCATTTGTATCCACTGTCTAATGTCTGTGTTCTTTTGCCCATATTAATCTTTTCCTTCATGACTTTTTCTTTGGTGGCTTCCTAGAGTCGCCTCTTCACTGTTGATGCTGAGACTTGT
>CAEMYA010000341.1:1102501-1130227 GCA_903131615.1 Diplodus sargus | reverse complement strand
AAGGCCAGAAATCAACAGCTGGCCCTGGATCTGCCAAAAGTATGCATGAGATTTTCTGAGTGTATGTGTGCCCTCACTGATCTTTATGTATGGGCAGTCCACATAACTCAAAACATTCGGGCATTTCATTTCTACAAGGCCAAACTCTGGCTGCTCCTTGGGATCATACACAATGCCATCGGGTGATGACCCCATCCAAGCTGCGTCAGGGTGGATGAGGAACCCACAAGGGTAATGGTTTACCTCCCTTGCCCTGCAGTACTCTTCTACTGCTGCAGGTTCCATGTCCAGCCCCCTCCTCATGTCTGCAGTCTGATGGCTGGGTCTCAGAAGCCTCTTTGCCAGATTTTCAGCAGAGGTCTCTCCCCTGGTGTGACAGACCTCTCCGAAATTGCTGGAAGTGATGCGCAACCGCCTTAGTTGGTGCCACTCTGCACAGGAACTCTGCTTTTTTGTGCTGTTCTCAACTTTGTGAGCTGTCTCGAATGACGTTGCCATGGACATCATGTGGAGCTGCTGAAGCTCAGAGTACACAAAGGAACAGGTAGAGGGTCCCAGGCTGTAATTAGAGAGTGGCAGCTGTGGGGGAGAAGGGGCATCGGAGGGTGGACGGGTGTTTGGCACCATCTTTGTTGGCAAGTGATAGGACAACACACTTCCTTGTTGCACTTTACCAAACTTGAAGTCAACCAGTGGCACATTATTGGTTATGGCCATAGTCGTTATGAGAGGCCACACTGGAGGGAAGGTCACCGTAGACTTCATCCACCCTGAGCGTGGAAAGTTCAGGCAGAGCTGAACTGACTCCCTTATACAAGTTGCTTCTATGAAAAAGACAAAAAAAGAAAAGAAAAAACAAACTGATGAACTGGTTGTTTGCATAAAGTAATCTAAAGTTTCAAATGAAACAGCTAAGAATAAATAAATATCTTATTTCTGTTTAGTTAGAAAGACTTTATTCGTGTGAAAAGCCTGAAAGGGTTTGGACTTTCTTACTTGATTGACTGACAATATAGATACTAACAATAAATGCTAAAATAACATATATCCTATAGAATGTAGCATATGATTACTTCATCTGGTATCTTACTGATATGATTACTATAGAAAATGTATTTTAATAACAACAACAACAATAGTAATAATAATAATAATAATAATAATAATAATAATAATAATAATAATATTAACCTGATGCCATCTACCAGTCTCCTTTCCTTAGGTCTAGCTGAAAGAATCACCATGTCATTCACCAAACCAGGTTTAACACCCTCCATTTAACAAAAAAAGGTTTTCAGAAACATAAACAAATATCCATAAATAAATCAAACTATCATGTTAAAAATTTACTTACCATGGTTCTTGGTTAATGCCATTTCTGTTCCATTTCTGTGCAGCTGTGTGTTGGGGGAACAGAGGTGATCTTCAACTGAGAATAATGTGCAGTCTGATATAACAGAGCTGCCACGTGGTTACATAAGGCTGTACCTGCCACACAGGTACACTGACAGCCTTGTAACTGCACAGGATGGGAATCCCTAAGTACAATCTGTGAAAATACACATCTGTTACAATACATACTGTACTTGCTGCAAGTGCAGTTAAACATTACAACGGTTTAAAAAAAACAAAAAACAATACACTAGTGAACTTTTGTTATAAAGTAGAATACATGATTACAGTGAGAAAAATATGAATTAGACAAATTAACCAAACAATTAGAGTTTATATGCAATTATATGTAAATCTGTAAAAACTGTAACCAAGTCATTTCTGATCTCATTTTTTACTTATTTAAAATGATAAGTACACAGAACATGTGTACAAGAAGTGACAGAACTCAGAACACAATATAGTTACTGTGAATCCCAATACTTCTACAGGTTGTTATACAGTTGTGCTATGGGGTATCATACGAATATATATTTAATGTAGCCTTTAACGGTATCAGATGTATAACATTGATGTGATTCACAGAAACTTCATTGCTTACACACAGTAACCTGTCTGTCTCATGAACCAGCCCGCACTGAACCTGCAGGTGAACTGTCCCTTACGCTCAAACTGTGAGGCTTTTGACTTTTCCTCATTGATCTGTAGCACTCAGACCTTATCTGCACTTCCCCTGATGAATCCTTGTTTGAAACTGAGATTGAAAATAGTGTCAGTAAAACTGTTGCAGCGATTGAAACGCAGACACATAGCGTTAGCAGTAACTTATCATGCTAGCACTGGCTAGTACAAAAACATGCTAACTTTATACGTCCAGATCTTACCTTCGTAGTTGTGGATATAGCTCGAAACGTACAGTTTGAAGCCCTTCTCCTTCTTGATGACCGAGGTCCGGCACGCTTCTTGAATGATGCGACCAACATCGTTGACAGTAATTCTGGGAAGATCTTGCAGAGATCGGGTGAAGCACGCCATCGCTTCGCGGTTTGTGTCTGTTTCCAGTAGCAACGATCACTTCTAGCGCTGGCCGGAAGTGATCGAGTTGGCTGAGTTGAAATGCGGAAGTGAGTGTGCATGTAGCCTATTCTGTCATAGACGATAGTGAACATTGTCTTTATCCTAATTTTCGTAGTTCAGTTGTTAATTCTTGTACAGATTTTGAGCTGCAAAAAAATTGCGCTTTTATTCTGAAAAGATATGAGGGGAAGTGTCAGTCAGTGGTGGCCTTCCCTTCCGTTATGGAGAAATTGCGCCTAACATGATGCAGGAAGGAGCTCGTGCTGGTGATCGCCTTGTGTGACAGTGTGTGCTCGCGCTGCTGCTGCGTGCCTCAGAGTCAGTCATGATGCTGGAGAGGAGCAGGGTGACGGTGGTGGCGGACATCTTCTTCAGCAGGAGACACTCATCTACGGAGGAGGAGGAAAGAGTCCACTGTCGCTGCTCCAGAGCCTTCGTAGAGTAAGCGTCTCTTTCTTACTGCACGCACTGAAGTGGATGTGTGATGAAGTGTGGCACTATGAAGTTACAGCAGCTTGTTTCTGCGTGTGTGTTCTCTGCCTCTGTCCAGGGACAGGGAGCTGTACCGCTCTGATAACCGACTGCTCTCCGCTGACCTGTCAAACGCTGCAGTTCAAGGTATGTTTCACCACACAGAGTCGTGCAGACGGTACCGGGAACTATCACAGTGGTGTGGGTTCAGAGCTGCTGGTAATTGAGTTCCTCAGCTGGTACTGAGGTTTCTCCGTGACTGAATGACGCACTGACAGTACACGCACACGCGTTGTGAGGTTGCATCAATATATGGAAGTAAGACTCTATAAATAATGTTTCCAGATGATGATGAAGAAGAGGAGGATGGTGAGGAGGAAGAGGAGGTGTTGGATGAAGAGGCTCAACTGATGGCCAGCATGGGTCTGCCCCTGGCCTTTACTTCCTCTGGCAAGAGGAGAGCAGTAAGTGGCGTTACCTGGATGAAATGTCATGTTAAATGGATGGAGCAGTTCCTGCTGGGTCTGTTGTTTTCCAAACCAGTTCAGAAGAAACCACAACCTCCATAAGACAAAGTACTCGACTACATATGACAGCAGAAGCAATTTGGAAAATTAGAGCCCAACTAATACTGTTTTTTATGTTTTTTTTTCTGTCATGATACTGGGCAGTAAAACCATCCTAATAATGATATATAAGCCCAGATTCAAATAAACAGCCACATAATCACACATTTCTTTCAGTGATCTCCAGTGTGGTTGTCACACAACAGTAGTAGAGATCTGTATGTAACAGAGGTGTCTTTTGTGAGATTCCATGTTATATTCTTCCTAAATATCAATATTATTCAGCAGGTCTTATTTCAACTACAACTAACAATTACTTTAATAATTAACATGATTCATTATAAAGTCTCTAACACAATTGAGAAAATGCTCATCATAATTTTCTTTTGAAAAATTGTTGAAACAAACTTTTATATAATAATGATAAGATATTATTTGCTTGTCGTTATTATTATTATTATTATTATTATTATTATTATTATTATTATTGTTACTATTCATTGTCAATAGTTATTATTATGTGTTTCATCATTGAAGCTCTAATTCCATGTGCCACTTTATAACTTTGAGTACCTGGCCCTGGTCTCTCCACTTAACACTCTGATGTACAGTCAGTTCATCAAATCCAGTGCCCCAGATCACTTTTTTTCAAGGTACTGTAGCTGTCATATTACGTGAACCCAAACTAAGTGTGGTGTCCAATGCGAACTCCCCATTTGAGACTTTCACATGACGACATGGGCGTGGTTTAATCTAAACTTGGTTTGAAAAATGATAAACGCATTTCTGCTGCTGAATGAGCCTGTTTTTGGTCATGTGACAGAGAAGGAAGTCTAACAGGAGGCCTGCCTCTGATGAGGAGGAAGACCAAGGAGATCCACAGGAAAACAAAGGTAGTACAATCAAATTATTAGCAATAGTATTATTGTTGTTGTTATGAAGGTGATGATGATGAGGATTTGTGGTGTTGTTTGTCTTGGTGTGATCTAGCTCATATGAACGAGGTGTGTGATCCACTAGAGAAAGGACCAGGACTGATCCAGGATACTGGCTGGGAAAACTACTGGGGTAAGGAGGGAGGACAGGACGATTACTGTCAAGTACACATTTCTCTACACTTGTCCACTACACTGTTGTACAATTAAACCCAATGATGAAATTTAAAGGTGCACGTTGTAGTTTCTGGGATAAATGTTCATGAGCGGAGAAAAATGTTCATTGGCTGATTTTCTTTCTGCCCAAACAAACTAAATAATCAAACTCTCTTTGTTTTCATGACTGAATAAACACAAACAATAAACTGTTCTACTTTGTTTATATGTGGCAGACCCTGCCACCGTTCTAGATTCAAACAGTGTTCTGGGACCTTATTTCCCTCTGAGACCAGCTGTTTTTTTCACATATGGAAACAAGTTTCTATTATTACCTCATTAAAATTAAATATATTACATTTCTGAGTTTGAGTTTCTTCTCCAAAACTACAATGTGTCCCTTTGATGTTTTCCTTCAATGGACTACAGTTGTAAACATGTTGCAGACATTGTCCACTAAAATGGACATGAAACTAATCATTTGCATTTCTGATATGCACCTCATTGTGAAAATGACATTTTACACAAATGTGTATGTCAAATTGTTGTTTGACAAAACAGTCTTCAAGGATAAGTTCATCACTCAGCCATTATCTACACACCCTCATTCTGATGGAAAGTTGGGCGAAGTTTCGTAGTCTAACCTGAGTCTCCAGAAGTACAGAGAACCTAAATTGATTTAAAAAGACGTCATTTACACCCTCAAGACTTGCTTGTGCACTCACTTCAGACTTCGGGATGCAGACATATGCTTTTAGCTTAGCAGCTACATCAGGGGTGGACTGGGACAGAAATTTGACCCTGGACTTTTTGGTCCAGACCGGCCCACTACAAACCGCGCGTAGATATTGTGCCAACTCACCCTGTTGATGTACATACAAACACACAAGCTCTTAATAACACCACTATACCAAACAATATCCCTTTATATTCTGAAGCCTTGGATAAGATATATAACTATACAGTGTGTTGCTCACTCTTTGTAGTTTGTTGAGGATGATGATTTAAAAACAGCTGAAGGGTGTCTGGGTTGGGACGGGTGAAATAATCTATGGGTGGGCTCACTGGGCTGCTTGGGGTCTCTGGTGAGATCATCTCCACTATCTAGTTCAGTTGTTTAGGAGAATCCTGTAATGATGCTTTCCTGTAAAGCTTCAGCTCCCAACAGCATGAGGGTGAGTGGATAATGACTGCATTTTTGGGGAGAATTTAACCTCTAAAGGAAGTCGGGGGACTTTTTTTCTATCCTACTGGAAAGCGCAAACACGACATGATCCATGCTGTGTAAAATCTGCCTCACAGCAATGAAATACTTTGGTAATGCAGCTCACTTTTGGAACCATGTCAGCCACTTTGACCCTAAGCTAACATCTGCAACCATAAGGAACACCGCAAACCCACACTACACTTTCTGTAGGTCAGAAACCAATTTTGGCAAATTTGACACCTGTGTAAAAAGAGTCACATTTCCTTGAAGTGTATCCTCTTGTATTAAAGCATATGTTGAGATGAGGTGACTTAGGTGGACTCACCAGAGGTTTGGTCACTTGCATCCAGTGTTCACCTGTCATCTCATCATTTTAAAGAAGACCATTTACGCCTCAAATGTTAAACTTTGCTTCTCTGTTTTCCCCATCTTGTGCATCTCCTGCAGCTCAACAGGGGGAAGCTCTGCTGTGGAGCAGCTGGCTGGAGAAACATCCACAGACTGCAGAAGATCCAGTAACAGTGACTGCTCCATGGGATGACCCAGATACAAAGGCTCTCTGGGACGAACATTCCACAGAGACCTACTACTCCTACTGGGAGCAGTACTCATACTGGGCGGCACAGGGCTGGAGCGTTGACCAGTCTGTCTGTAATGGAAACACTGCAGAAGAAGCAGGAGCTGCGGGGCTGATGGGCAGAGGCACAGAAACACAATCGGAGGAATGGCTGCATGGACAGACCAGAGCTGAGAGCCAACAGAGTGAGGAAGTCGGTACTCTTCATGATGGCGTTGAGGTTGTGAATGATCAGTTTGGACAGAAGTGCACAATAGCAACTGGTGGGAGCACTGTGACTGACTCGGAGACAGACAAGCAGTGCGTGACAGTGGCTGATGATCCCTCTGATGGCGGGACTGATCGCAAGAGACCTGCTGCCTCCTCACAGTCGAACACAGCTGAACATACAGGTGATAATTGTGTGTAGGTGTGAGTGTGTCTGTGTTTGTCAACATTGCCACCAGAGGTGAGGATTTTCCTTGATTCTAGTTGTACTGGGGCACAGACTTGGGAGATCAGGACTTTGTTGCCCACAAAATAATAGCCTACTAATGTTCGTTACTCTATTTTTTAAAATTAAGTGAAACACAGTAAGTTAGGAAAATAATCAAATATACATAAATCCAATAGATTTAGTATTGGTTACGAAGTTTGCAACCTAGGAAATCTAATGTATTGGCACGGGCTTAGACAGTAGCTGTATTCACACTGCCCTTTGAGTGCAGGGATCCTGCGCCAATTCTCCACACCCTCCTCTGTGTGAAAATTTCAGATGCGGCGAGGGGGGGAATTTCACTGGTCCTCTGTTGTGGCTCTCCGGAGGTAGTATCAGAAGCACATCAGAGGTGAACTGTACCTGTGTGAATGGATAAGCCGGTGCCAGCGGGGGCATGTGGGTTTGATGGCGTTCACAATGTTATAACTAAACTGGCCCTTCATTCAACAAATGAAGAGAAATGTCCCACAAAGCAACATTCTATGACCAAACAACAGTAACGTAGTAACTGATAGTGTCTTTGGCGACTTATATGAGGAAAGAAATGCTGCAGTTGTATGTGGAGAAGTGTCTTGTCTATTTGTGTATTCCTGATTTTGACTTATGTTGCAAAACTTGTGGTTCAAATGCCACCTTATCAACACTCGCTGTGATCAGGCCATATCGTTATACAAAATGACATATATGTAAGTGCTCATTATATTAATGTGTTTGTTGTGCTGGTAAATATTTTGTATCTTTTGACTCAGGTTCCCAGCAGGCTCCTGGCCGCTCTGATGGACAGAATGACTCAAGGAATAAAATGTCCAACAGAGAAGATGATGACGAGGATGACAAACCCCCAGCAGGAGGAAATGCTAAAGTCAAACGCAGGTGAGTTTCTACTGTATACGTATTGAATGTTTAGAAATTCCAAGCTGAAATATTTTGTATTCAGTGTTTCCTCGTGGATGAAGGCACAGAAAAGCATAAGGACCACTGTGAAAAATTTGAGATCTTCTTTTCTGAGAATTTTTAATTTAAAGTCATAATTTTGACAGAGACTTCTGACTTTTCTGTGTGTCTGCAGTCATGAGCTGGATGTGGAGGAGAGCCCACAGCTGACACCTGACGAAGCTTGGAGTAAACTGGGGCTCAAACGCGGCCCAAATCCTCTGTAAGTCGGGTCCATTTTTGTTTCAATTCGGTTGTGCGTGCGTCCACAGGATTCAGTTACTTTTGCATTCCCTTAGGTCTTGCATTCTTCTGTCCCAACCTGACCGAGTCTGAGAGAAAAGTAACTCATACTCAACTGGCATCCTGTATTTTAAATCCACTAGTAAATGCAAGCTGAAGCTCTGAGTTTTTTGCGCAGTTGTAACCATGGTAGCAGCTTGCCTGTTTACCCTGATTACAGACAGTGTAGATGATGTTGAAAAGGTATTGTTATACGCACTTGGATATCTCTCTATAAAAGCAAGGAATCTCTGTGTGTGTGTGTGTGTGTTTTTGTGTTGTGAGTCAAAACAATGAGGAGAAGCTGAATGTGGAGCAGGCAGTGCCTGAGCCATTGCCTGCATTTA
Organism: Diplodus sargus; assembly: GCA_903131615.1. NCBI lineage: Eukaryota > Metazoa > Chordata > Actinopteri > Spariformes > Sparidae > Diplodus > Diplodus sargus. The sequence goes on along the minus strand of CAEMYA010000341.1, from coordinate 1,121,806 downwards.
AATGTAAATAGTTACATATAACTTTGTACATTTCAAAAACTCATGCACAAATTTAGTAAACAACAATTTATATTTGCATTATAAGTAATAAAAAAAATGTATTTTTGTGATTTTAGGTCCATTGTGTTAATATAATATGTCAAAATGAAAAAATAACTACAGTCACACATGTGAGGTTGTGCTGAAAATAATGACACCAAACAAGGCAAGGTAAATAGTTTTCAAGGTGAAATATAATGGTATAATCAAAAGTAGTCAAAAACGGCCACTTATATCCCTGACGTCCCACCTTCAAACACAGCCTCATTTGGCCATCCATGAAAAAGCTCCCACTTTTCTATAGGAATACAGGCAATGCACTAGTAGAATAAAGAAAGAATACATTTATTTGATATCAATGGCTGTGCTTTCTCTCGCTCTCCCCTTCTCATCATCACTCTGAGGCAGCTGAGTCCAGTTGAGCTGAGCCTGTTGCCCGCAGGGACTAACTGCATCATCCAAGCTTGCACCCCAGTCAGCTGATTTGGGCCAATTAGCTCCACAGCTAACTGAGCTACTTGCTACCTGCAGTTACTCTCTACAGCCGAAGATAGCTACAGCTGCCCCATATAGTTTTGGAGCTACCTTTGAATTCTTTAACCAGTGAACCACAGTATGTGTACTGTAAGAAGCGTCATGTTGTTACACATATCGGAGCAGTGCTTACACAGTAAATGTCTCTGTGGATGATGTTGTCCTTGTGTTTGGATCTCAGGTTCACCAGTGTGTTAAGCTTTAAGGGCGGTGCTGGTCAGAAGCATCAGAGGTGGACTAAGAGAACAGTCAGCAGCATCAACAAACACACCAGGTTCACAGAGACGGCAGGAAATGACACACAGCCACAGATCAGCACCGCCCTCTACAAGGTACCTGCTGTAAAGTGTTTAAAGGTTTCCACTGTCTGAACACCCGTAAGACTGGGGATTGTTTTTAACTGGGAGGATGTTCTCACTTCAGAATTGTTTGCTTGGAATGAACTTGATTGGTAAAGTAATCAGAACAGAGTCACCTGAGCTGCCATGCTGGATATTCACACCTTTTAAAGGAGAATGCTAGAAAGTTTCCTCAACCTTATCAGCACGTTAACCAGCCTTAAGTGTATAGTCAGTGACAGAAATGGAAAGTAGCATTAAACACCTTGACTTTGTTCCACAGGTCCAAAGGTTCCTTGAAAAGAACCAGAGAGACACACAGATGACTCCATTTGAAGCAGGTGAGATGGGAGAAGGATGCAAACAGGAAGCCAAGGACAGGCCTCCATCTCTGGGAGAAATGACAGATGAAGAGGGGAAGAGGACAGAGATGAAGAGTGCTGTGAAGGAAAATAAAGAGACCGTGGAAGAAGAGACTTCTATTTCTCTGTACAGTTTAGAGGCAGAAACAAGGACGTGCACTCAGCCCAGCACCTCCTCCAGCGCTGCTCTGTGGACTATGGATGGTGTCGAAGAGGAGGAGCGAGAGGAGGAGCAGCCTGGTAGACAGCTACCATGTCTAGAAATTCCCGAATTTCTCGTGCCTGATCCACCTGAAGGCAGCAGAGGTAAGTGTTGCATCTGTCAAATGATCCTGATAGTTTTGTGTTTATATAGGTGCAGCGCTGTCGGAGTGTGACTCCAACTCTTTTTTTAATCCAAAAGAAAACTGTTTGTTCACCGTTTGCATAATCCAGTTGAATGTAACAATGTTATGTTATAAGTGATGAGTTGCTTAAAGTATTTAGTTGTAAGGCGTGTGCATCTTCTCATTAACAAGGCTGAACAGCTCTTCGTGCGCAGCTTGTTTCATCATGTGACATATATGTAGTAGAGATGCACTGATCCGAATTTTTCAGTCCCGATACCGATCCCTGGACTTTGTGTATCTGTCGATACCCGATACCGATCCTATACCGTTGTTGAATTAATAATAAACTGTATACCGTCCACCTTATACCATGTAGAAGAGACTAAAGGCACCAGACTTTCCTAACTAAACATTACTTTCCTATCTAAGACAAAATAATCAAACATATAGCAAACATTGTAAACATGTGTAACACTAATAATAATAATAATAATAATAATAATAATAATAATAATAATAATAATAACAACTAGAACTGCAAGCAGTTATGAACGGGGACCAAAGTGAGGACACAGGCCAACATCTGAGCCGTGGTATTCGCTGTAATGGGAAGTGAACTGGAAGTGCAAAAGGCTGAATGTGTGCTGGTTTGGATTTGTTGTACTAAATCACGGCCACTTTGACCAATCGTTACGTAACTATATGACTGGCCTCAGGATTGGCCCTACATCATCCCGACCAAATTTCGTAAAAATCGGCGTAGCCCTTCAAGAGATATAAACTTCCCATATTTGTAGCGTCCCCTAGTGGCCAAAATGTGCCAAATTCGGCTCATCCCTTCCCAGTGTCATGGTAACTGATGATCTCAAATTTGGCGTTAGTAGCATATAGTTTGACCGAGATATCAAACAGTTTACATTTTTATAGCTAGCTACAGAAATTTGATCGTTAATAATTTCCGCATTTTTTCTGCACTAGAATTATTGTATTATGTAGTTTTTTGTGTCTGAGATATTCGCAGGAGCCTGGACCAACCCTCCAAATTGCACCGCAATTACGATGGGGTTCCTAGCACCGCTGGTCCTAGGATCGGCCCCTTGGGCTTGGCCCCATAATAATAATAATAATAATAATAATAATAATAATAATAATAATAATAATAATAATAATAATACATTTAATTTATATAGCGCATGTCAGGGTACCCAGGGACGCTTAACAAAGTGGAACAAACAAAACAAAGAATAAATGGAGCGCCTGACAGTCAGCATGGAGGGAACACTAGCACCGAAGTCAGTAGCACCGTCCGTGTACAAACTAGCGTCTTGAGGCTCTGTGCACACAGCGGGGGCGACACAGGAGACCAAGAGATCCAATCTAAGCGATGAAACCTGAGGTGAAGTGACAGCAGAGGTCCAGGTGTTCCTGTGCTGAACACCTGAAGACCCCACCAGCAACGGCGGAGTAGCGACCATCCAACATCGCTGCGAGCCGGGGCAGACCGCAGCAGCAGAGGAGAGCTACAAAGCAGCCCGGCGGTGAATAACCCCGAAGTTGTGGTGGAGGGACGACGAACGGAGCAACGATGGACAGCCCACATAAATAATATTAATATCTTAATATTCTCTCTTAATAATCGGATCGGTGCACCCCTAATCTGTAGCCAGCTGCACCCGTACAGTATCGTCCTGTCATTCAGTGTGTGTGAGGGCCGAGGGGCTGAACGTCACTGACCAACACACTGAGAACAACTAAGCACAGGAACAGAAGCAGCAGCTGTGTTCAGGACATGAGCCAACAAACTATGAACCTATACTCAGTTAAAACGTGACATGTCCAGCCTCTGAACCGTCAGCATATCTGCTGCAGTCACACGGTCAGTTATCACCTACTGCAAAACTGTCCTGTGTCAGGCCTTACACCAGGTTCACTGTGGTAAGTATGGGAGACCATGTCCACCGGTTAAAGATGAAAACTAGGCTGGTGGATACATATTCCCATAGTAAGACATAACTGTGGGAGACAAAGCCTTAGACATAAAAAGTTGTAATTATTAGATAAACAAGTTATGAGATTAAAGTGATAAGTATGAGTTAATGTCATAATTATGAAAATCAAAAGTCACTAATTTGATTCAAAATTCAACATTAACTCAGAATTATGACTTTTTGTCACACATTCATTACTTCTTGCCTCATAATTTTCTGTCCTACCTTGTGAATATATAGATATCTTTTATCAAAGCTAAGTTTTCATACATTTTTTTTCTTCAACTAGTGGAAATGGGCACCCACAGGATGTATCATATCAGGGCAATCAATAAGTCAAGTATCCATGAGAGACAAGTCAGTGTCCTCTGGGTCATTGTGCTGCTAAAGATGCTTTTAATAACATGACATTCTACTTCATATGTAATGCTGCTCCTTCTAGTAGGCCTATGTATAACCACATTATATATGAAAAGTCCTCATGAAACTTGAAACAGTTCTATAATAAAGAATGTGTATGTATGTGTGTAGAACAGAGAAGAAAAGATAAAAAGAAACTAAAGAAGAAGAACAAGAAAGGGAGGAAGCAGCAGGTCCCAGCTGAGATGGCAGCCGAACCGCAGCTGGCCAAATACTGGGCTCAGCGCTACAGACTCTTCTCACTCTTCGATGAAGGGATAAAGCTGGACCGAGGTCAGTTGGCACTACGACAACTAACTAACTGAGAATTTACTATGTTGTTATCAGCACCAAATGAAAGACATTTAAATATAAATGTCCATCTCCATTAATAAACAGGCAGTGGTTAAAGCCAGGTCTCCAGCTGTAGTGCTACTGAGCCGCAAGGGTGATTAGATTTCTTCTGACATTAGCGTGATCAAGTTCAGACCTAAAATTGGTGTAGAATCTCCAGTTTTTGATGGTTTCCATGCAGTTGAAGCAGATGGATGAGTCATAGTGGGACAGAAGAGGGAAGAAGCATTCCATTTGCTGTCCTTAATGTATTACATGTATTGAGTCTTTATATTTGTGTACCAGTACTTTTGAGTGTTTATAAAAAATATTGGCATTTGTTATTATTTCAAGTATTGTAGCTCACCACAATGTACATGTAAGTAACATCAGCTACAGAGTCACATGGTTAAAAAAATATCCAATATATTTTATAATCTGCACAGATTGAACAGAAGACACTGAGCTATGAAAGCAATGAAAGCTCTGTGTGGGCTCTCTTCTAGACGATTACAGACTTCATCCATTAGACCTGACAATGCGGGTAATTTAGAATTTCTCGGAATCTGTCTCTCAGACACACACATTACTAACATGTTTTTATGTTTCAGAGGGCTGGTTCTCTGTGACACCAGAGAGGATCGCTGAGCACATCGCCCTCAGGGTGGAACACAGCTTCTCAGATTCTCAGCTGGTCATTGACGCGTTCTGTGGTGTGGGAGGAAACGCCATCCAGTTCGCCCTCACTGGAAAGAGAGGTAAACCTAGTTAACTGAATTAACAAAATGCACTCACTAGCAACAATATTAGGTACAGGACTGGACCCTTTTGGTTTAAACCTTTAATTCCTTGCAGCATTCAACAAGATGCTGAAAACATCCCTTACAGATTTTGTTCCATACTCAAATGATTTTTTTGGGTTGCTTTTTACATCTACCAAAATCTAACAGAGTCAGATTATGCAGGGAAGTTAAAAATTCTCGAACATCTGTATGCTTGATGGCATAGGTATATTGGACACTGAACTTGAGGCCAAGCCCTACTGATTACTGTGGGAAACACAACTTGGTAACGTTATTGCCCTGGAGAATATTTAATGGAGGAAATGGCTTGATATTTTACATAGTTTCCTGATGAATCAGAAATTCAATTAACTGTGCAGCTAGCAAGTTCATTTAGCATCTATAGCTAGCGGTTCTACCACCTAGCTGAATCTGCTCAGACTGGGAGGCTTTTTTAACCTCTAGCACAGCAGCTTTGGACTGCCTGGAGAAGGTTTTTCAGGCCCCGGGCAGGGGGGAACCAAATGGAGAGGATTAGCTAATAGGACTACAAACTGCATGGCTAACTGAAATTGTATAAACAGCAGCTAATGTGACAGTTAGCAGCAATTAGCAGTTACTTTAAGCAACAAGTAAAGCGATCTATCAATCAGGAAACTTGGTAAACCACCAAGCGTCAGGCAGAGCAGCCAAAGAACATCAGAGGGAAAACCAGAACATTTCCTCGTTAGGAAGTATGAGCCAGATCAGAGTCCAGGTCGAGTCTGCTGTAAATCACCTCTGTACAAATAGACAGACTGAGCAGGTGAATAGACGTATCTCTGTACTTCAGGGGCATGCTGTACCTGGAACAGACCAAACCTTAAAAAACTGTTCATTTGGAGAAACAGATATACTATTGTGTGCCATCTGCATGACAGTGGTATTTAGCATTATGATAAGAAGTGGTATCCTTTAGGGAGCATGTATAAAGAAAATAGAATGGGCCCAAAGTGCTCCCCTGAGGAACTCCAAAGTAAGTGATACAGAACTTACATGTGAAGACTTAAAATTAACATTCAAGCCTCTGAACTGCCCCCAAATTTAAATGTTTCTGTTTTAACTCTGATGGAGTGAGTCTTCATGCGAGATTAAAAATGTCACCATCCCTGTACATATACAGGTAAAAACTGTGTAATCACTGTCTCTTTCTTCTGCTGGTTCTCAGTCCTGGCCATTGATATCGATCCGGTGCGGCTGGACTTGGCGCGGCACAATGCCACAGTTTACTGCGTTGCTGACCGAATCGACTTTGTGCAAGGAGACTTCCTTCAGCTGGCACCCCGTCTCCGCGGGGATGTGGTCTTCCTGTCACCACCGTGGGGAGGGCCTGACTACCTGACAGCTGAAGTGTTTGACATCAAGACCATGATGGAACCTGATGGATATCCTTTCATGTTATTTGAACATATATACTGTACATCATGTTCTTTCATTGAGCAGGAAGATGATATGTCAGTGAACCCCACAATAGTTGTTTACACACATTTCATTTTAGTAGTTTTTGCATTGTTGCACATTCTCAGGCCTCTCTCAACATCATCTAGACTAAATGTACACTTGTACATGAAATACTGAAGTGTAATTGAGCAGATTATCCTTACATTTACATGGGGTAAAGCCTTGTATATGGAACAGTCCATGAGCTCTCCTGTCGCACTGTGTTTCTTTTATATAATGATTTTCATCTTTAACTGTCGACACATTTGAGATTTTCCGCCTGGCCAAACTGATTTCAGACAACATAGTTTACTTTCTGCCTCGCAATGCTGACATGGATCAGGTCAGTATGTTCATTGTGTTTTGTGTGGGTGTATAAGTGGTGAACAGGACATAAGTTATTGCATGAGAACACTAACGTCATTTACTCTGCCATACGCTTTCTGTCTGTTGAACACTAAAAGTTATCGAGCAAACAATTTTGTAAAGTTGTTATAATTGAATAGACCTGTAAGCAGGAATATAGGGATCGAAGCACCCAGTGGAACTCCAATTTGTTATGACAGTGGATTTGTATATCTGATTTGCTGACAAAAGATCAATTCATTGAACTAATGGTAAAAACATGTAGATCATATTCGCGCAGCGGTCATTTTCCTCTGACATCACGCTCAGGGAAAAGAGCCCAAATGTTGTAATGCTGCGTTCCAGGTTGCGAGTGGATAATGAAAATCAAGAGGGACATCAGTTTGTATTTCAAGATAACCTCTTTAACTTCCATTAGACAACCACTAATGTTAGCATTCAACCACCTTCTAGCTAACATATCTGTTTGATTGTTTACACTATGCAACAGGAACAATGTATTCTTAAACATCAGTGCACATCTTGGACACAGTTATTTAAGCCTCAAAATGAAATGGTAATGGATAAAAAAGGTAATGTTAGCTGACAAGTGGTTGAATGCTTATCTTGGCTAATGTGTTGTCATGGTGTTGTTTTAACTTTAAACATGGCCATGGTGCCATGATGAACAGTTGCTCACATTAACACATTAACATTATCACATTATGTTTATACGACTTGCAATCCGGAACACAGCAGAATAGCATTATTTCAGCACCCAAGGCTCGACGTCAGACATATGTGAATATTGTCTACAGCAGGGGTTCCCAAACTGCAGAGTGCCGTGGCCCACTTTAAAATCTGAAATTCTCTCGCGGCCCACCCAACAACTCTGATCAACACACAAGACTTAAGATGAATTATTTCTTCTTTTATTTCATGAAATAAGCGGAGAGTCAGCAGCTGGATTTTGCCCCCAATTAAAATTCCCCCGTCAAGAATGAAATATAAGATAAGTTCTGGCTTACAAATAGGTCAGATAAATGAAGAATAACAGGTAATTTAAATCACATGATTTTGTTTTATTAGTTGTGATTATTTTTTTAATCAAAATATTTAACCATAAATATTTAATGGTAACTTAAAACTTAATTACAAAATAGAAAATGACCTCTCGCGGCCCACCTGCAGTACCCGGCCCACACTTTGGGAATCACTGGTCTACAGTACTAGCTACAGTAAAATTTTAACCACAATTGATAAGGTCACAAACTGAATTGGCTTATTTGTTTTGGTTATATTTGGAGAATGTATCGGTACATACATTGCACTGGTAATGTATTGGAAGATACTGTTCTGAGGGACAAACCACATTCATTATCTCCTAACAAGAAGTCTGATGTAGCAGCACTTTTTCATTTGTTTTCACCATATGGGTGAAAATTGAGAATTGGTGTCCCTAATGTGAGGTCATCTGTTGAGATGTATTTTTTTCTTCCAAAAACAACACTGTACAAACAAAGAGTAAAGTCATTGTCAAAGAATCTGCAGAACATATGAACAGGTTTCAAAAATCTTTAATGTAAATGGAGTGGGTAGTAATATCTACCAGTCGCTCTATGAAAGCATGTTCTGTGGTTTTACCTTTTAAAGTTTGGATCACAGAATCAGTTTCAGGTAATATTTGAAAATGATAATTCCATTACTACTACTACAACTACTAATTCTGATATCTATTCTAATCTGGCTTAACAATATTAACCAACTGTTTGAGGGTGTGGAACAACACCTGTCTGACAATATATCATCTCTTAATTATGTTATCTCTACAGATAGCTTCTCTGGCTGGTCCAGGAGGAAAGGTGGAGGTGGAGCAGAACTTGCTCAACAACAAGCTGAAGACTGTGACTGCGTACTTTGGCAGCTTGATAAAGTCTGACAGTGAATGACCCTGGTGACTGAATGACAAGAAGAAGAAGTAGTTCTACTTGGGCCTAATGGACTATACTCGACATCTCTCACCTTCATTTCCTTTGATTTATAATAGGCACCATTCAAGTACCAAGAACCAAGCAGAACAATTGGATATACATTGTTGGTCATTTAAATTGTGTACATTGCATTTTATGCAGAAGACTGGAGTTCTGAGAGTTTTACAACATCAATTTATATTTTTATCCTATTTTTATTGTACATTAGCACTAATAAATGTTTTTCATTACGTTAAATGTTTGGTGTCATCTTCCTTGTCAGTAACATAGTTGCATTACATTATTCAGTGTAGTTTCAGGCCTGGTCAAGTTAAGTAACAAAAGAATGAGCTTAATCTTGGATCACATGATGAGAAGCCACCTTAGATGACCTGCATGGCTTCACATTAATGTCATACAGAATCTTGGCGTGAATGGATCAAACACAGTGAAACACTTCACCCTGTCTACCATTTAGTGCATTTCAGGTCAGATTTAAATGGAGTAACTTTATTAAAACTAACATTGTGTCTGAATCATGTTGCAGCACAATGCAAAAAATCTCAGTCATGTGCCAGCCTTTTTATACAATAGTTAATAGTTGCAGTGAATCTGAATGTGTTTGTTTGCCATGTCTCAGTCTAGCAGCTGGCACGTTGAGACAGATCAGTTGGTAGAGTAGCGCTCCATGTACAGACGCTGTGTCCGGCTTTCAAATCTTTCCCCCCTTTTCTGTCATATTCTCTGACTGCCAATTTCATAATAAAGACACCAAAAGGCAAAAAATATATTTTAAAGAAATGCTTAATTTCATAACATTGTAACAGGTCCATAAGGGTCAACCCACCCCTTCATAAGACTCCTTGTTCCACCTGATAAATCCTAAAAAACTCAGCAGGTTTGATGGTCTTCAAATTCCCTTTGATTACCAGCTGAGCTCCACACAGCCTGTTCAGTGTATTTTAAGTCTCAGAAAGATACAAAATGTATTTGAAAAATGTTGATCTACACCCTCAAACAGTGTGTATGCTCACACTTTTATCTTAGAGGCTACATTGAATATGCATCTTAGCATCTACAGAAGAATTTCAGTTTTAAGAAGTGTGTAAATGAAGTCTTAAAATCCATGTGTGATCCTGAGCTGTCTGGAGCCATTTTATGTTTTGTTTAAATACTGTATTTTTATTTTTAAGTTTTTAAGTCAATTAATTATCATCTAACTTGCTCAAGGGTACCACTGGTATTGAACAGTGTGTGGTCTGTGGGGAGCAACATACCAGTGGTGAACATAGAACTAATGAATCAATTTCTGAACTTTAGTTTAGGCACAGTGTATCTGATTAGTTCTAAGAGAGCTTATTAACTGTGTAAATATATCTTGTATGTCTTGGATTTTAAATGAAACAAGCAGTATCTAGTACCTAACACTAACCCTAGTATTTAGAAGTATCATAGAAAATGCTTCACTTATGGTGAATATTATTTTCCTTCACTCGTGGTCCCTGCAGCTTGTTATTTTGTTTACCTTAACACCCTCCACCACACACGTCCCCTACACTCAGTAAATGCTTTTCTCTTTATCACGCTAATCTTAGAATTTAACCAGAAAAGGTTACCACTCCTTGCTGTCAGGGCTCCTAGACTGTGGAATGAGCAACCTGTGGAGATCAGAGCAGCAGGAACAGTTTCCTTTTTAATATTTGTACAAAAGTGCTTTGAAGTGATCTTTCATCTTTTAATATTTGATCCTGTATTGCAAAGTGTTTAAGTTATATATAATGTTTATTACAGATAATGCAGGCAAAAAGATGCATTTTGTGAGCAAGTTGCAGGTCAGTGTCCAGCAGTGTCCCACTGGCTCTAGATGATTGTATTATCATCTGACAATAACTAAGAGCTCAGATTTTAATCAGAATAATGGCTGTTTTCTCCAGAAAAGTCAGAATTCTAAAAGAGATGTGTCAGAACTCATTTTACAGCAGCCCTAGTTGGACTGAACAGTTCTTCTAGGTCTCAGTTTTTCAAAATGTTTTTCATCCTTCATGTTGCTGAAGATCTTTTTTTACAGTGGCCCTTATCATTTTCAGCACAGATACCATCTGGATCCAGCTTTGATCAAAAATGTAACATTAGCCAGTGTAAGATGTGTACTCAGGTTTTACTATTCTTTCCAAGAGGAAGCATCACATTTTTCAAGACAATGAGAAAAGCACAAAGCAATCAGAGAAAAATTGGCTATAAAAGAACATTTCGGCAACGTTTTATACATATGACATGAAGAAAAAGCAATGTGATGCTACAGTGGCTTATCAAACAGAAATGTGTGTCATTCAGTGTCAAACAGCATGCCATTATACTGCAGTGCAGTCAAAGGAATACAAAGGCAATACAATCAATTGTCAGGATGTAAGCCATAGTTTTGTATGTGGTTAACAAACATTCTTTTGCAGAAACATCATTCTACTTCATGAATATCAAAGACAGCTCAGGTTTAAAAGTACCGAGTTCAGGAAAATCCTGAATCAAGAGTCATTTCAGCCCATAGTGCTGCAGCCGCGCCGTCTGGAAGAAGCTGGCCTCACCTGCCAGATAAGGCTTACCCCGGATTCACCAAGCCTTATCAAATCAATATCATTAACTATGGCAAGTCTCTCTAACCAAAATACTATCTTACATGGAATTAAGAATGAATTTCTCAGGATCTCTGGAAATTCGTAACATGCTGCAAATATAGATTGATGAGTTCATGTCCGAGCACTAATGTGTTTTACTTGTTACTTGCTGAGTCTGAATGCAGAGGAAAACTGCTAGCCTAGCCTCCATCCTCACTTTGTCCCCAGTCAATTTTGTTAAAATGAGCTTTTTTATTTTCTATTTGTGAACAGCCTGAGCGGACTGGAGAGGCTCTGCTGCTGGTCAGTGGCCAGATCCTCTAAGAGATACCACGTTCACTGTTCTTATGTGTCATTAACTTTCATTAACATTATTTTCCCATGGAAGAGGGTTAGGGCTACAGTGAGATTCTTAGAATGAAGGGAAAAAATTCAGTGGTTCTAATGTGCTACTAAAAGAACAGAGTTATGATTTTTTTTCTCAGAATTCTTGCTTTTATTTCTGAGGAAAGAATCTCAGAAATCTGAAAAAATTCACCAACAATTAAAGAATCTGGTCAACCCTCAGTTCTTTTTACAGTGGTCCTAAAGGTAAAAAACAAAACAAGATAACAGATTTACTTTAAGTTGTATTTCCTTGAGATGTTCCCAGTTACTAGCTTCTTCTTGTTTTTGTTATGTTCAGTCCATTTGGCCTTAACTTGCACTTGACTCCTTTTGGGACACAGCCTTTAATTTATCTCAAAACCACTTTGACCAAAACTTGTCATAGACTTGATATCAATGGCTGACCACAGGCCTGCTTCCAACAACTCCCAGCTACGGTTCATACAGTTATGCTGTGTGGGAACAGAACAGAGATGGTTGCAGGTGTAGGTTAGTGTTAAGGGTGGTTCTTGATTGACTAGCAAAATGAGCAATGGGACGTTTGGTGTTTCAAAAAGGAGGATAGTATGCCCCCTTAAAATTGCCTATTGGTCATATCATTACTATTAACAAAGCTGAGCTCTTGGAAAGAGAACTGTGAGCTAATGGCATGCAATGAACACATGAGAAGGCTTTGGAGTTGTCGGAGGGTGTATTGGTTTGCTTGTGATGGACTTGGGCTAGAAGCTTTCCTCTGCTTCCAATCTTTGTGCTAAGCTAGGCTAGACTCATTTCCCACCCCTCTCTGTACTGGATGCAACTGTACTGAACTTAATCTTACTGACTCAGGGTCACATGGCACATGAGAAGATTTCATAAATGTTGAAATGTTTTCTTTTGCACAAATGTTGTCTCATTATCATGTACAGGCATTGCTAACAAAGGCAGCATCAATACAACCAAAATAACCAAAACAAAACAGTGAGCCGAGCTCTTGTGGACAGACAGGACTCAGTATATTGTTGAAACACGGAACTAAAGCCTGCAGTCTTTTGGCAAAAAAAACAATGCAATCATTAATAGTTGCAACAATCAATACTCAAAGGTCATAAAAAGACACCGTCAGATATGTAGATGCAAAATAAAAAAAAAAGTGTGAAGTTTCTTTAAACCCCAGTCCTTAATCTAAATGATGCTGACAAATTCATGGCTACATCTTCACAGACGAGCAAGCAAGTGTGAAAGGAACACACATACAAACACATACACACACACACACACACACACACACACACACACACACACACGCAATGCCTTCAGTCTTAAGGGCTGAAATTAAACTAAAATAAATAAATATAAATAAGGCAAAACATGAGATTAATATGAAATAAACTGTGTGTAAGCATTGTTACAGCTGTGAAGGATTATTGGGATTAATGTATTAATGATCATTACCATTAATGACATAATCTTTTGATATACCAGTACAATGCACAAAGGCAAACAGATATGAATCTATAAAAATAAATGCAAAGTATGATCTTTTATGAAAAAATATATGACTTAAATATGAATAAATAAATAAGTTAAACTGATATCAAATTAAGAATGATATAACAAAATAGTCAAATAAAAGCTGATGAACACACTCACTCCACCGAGGCCTGTATCTTCACAGCACCATCCTCTGCACCTTCTGAAGGTTGTCATCCTGTCACACTGTCTGTCGCAAATAAGGTTAAAATAAACTGCTCCACACGTCCACTCGGCTCTGCAAGGCAGCACTGTGCCCTGTGCTTTAATACCCATGCTGTAATGCCATGTCCATTGTCCATAAAGTTTTTGAATAAACCGCTCACATTCTACATCCTCGAGGTTCCACAGGTCATCATCACCACCAACAGACCGCACAACTACTCCCTATGCTTAGAAAACTAAATACATCCTAACGTCATGTGTCCGTGTTGTTGAGAGAGGCTCAGATGAACCACTCCTTCTTGCTCTCGTCGATGGTTTCGGTGAAGGCAGGGTCATTGACAATGATTGCTGCGTCGGCGCAGTCTGCCGACTCTGCTCCCTTGGCCTCGTTGGTGTGGTAAGATCCTTTATGACGGAACATGTGGCGGATAACAAACACCATGATGCAGAGGACAGTGAAGATCACCATGGAGATGATGCCTGGAAACAAAGCAGACGAGCACTTCTTTTATAACAACAGACTGGAGAGTTTGCTGTCTGATAAAGTTGCAGAGTGCCCAGTAATGTAACTCAGTGTTCTCAGTCATCCAGGTCATGGTAAAACTGCTGTATTGTATGCAACTGCACTTGTTTCAGTTTCTTGAAGACATCTCACCTCTCGTCAAAGAGGCTTCCTCAGTTCTAACTAACTAGAGGGGAGTTGCAGGCTTTTAAAGGCTGTGTGGGAGTTTTCGACTCTGTAAGTACACTCCCACACAGACTTTAAAAGAGACCCTCCTTGTCCGATAGGCATCCACATTTCTAACGCTCCATATCTCCAGCCAGCTGACGTAGGCTTTCTACCATATGGCCTAATCCCAATATCCCCCGCACCCCTACCACTCAGGGTCTTGACACACCAGGCCGAAGTTTTGCCAATGTTGGGGTTGATGGTAGATGTCTAGTTTTTGTGGTGTGTCCCGCACCTTTTGCCCTTGTTGGGGTGTTTTTTAATGTGTTAGCATGTAGAATCTTTGGCAGTCCATGATTGGCTGTTCAGGTAAGTGAATCAGTGCACAGAGGATAAACCTCCAGCGCATTCTCCTCTGCCTTGCCTCCATTTACAGTTGTTCTTTGTTTCTTTCTGAGTCTATGCTCCTTTGTGACTGTGAACATGATGCAGTTTGTCTATTTTGTGAAACTGTCGTTATGCGTAGAGTGTCTGGTATTTGTAGGTTTAATAGGTCAAAGCACCGTTCCCAGCTGCAGCCTCATCACTTGGTTGAAAGTTAAATGACATTTACCTCCAATTATGGCAGAGTTGCGATCCACTCCATCCTCGCTGGTCTTGTCCTCATTGAAGGGGAAAACTGCTCCAGCTGTGGACAAAGCAAGCAATTATTATTCTTACATTATCTGTTTGAATTCTCACATGATGACATGTCTTTATGTTCTTTTAAACTGTTATCTATCCGTCTCTCTACCTGCTTCTAGGTACCAGGGGTCACTGGCTGAGGCCATGGGCGAGATGGTCAAGGGGGAGGCTCCACAGTTGGAGGGCACCAGGATCCCATGGGTGCTGACGGGTGAAGCCAGGCTGGAGCGCAGTGCAGCTTTCAGTGGTGCCACGCTGTTAAACTGAACTCTTGACAAACAACCCACGAAGCCTGGCGTGTTGTAGCGCTCTATCAGGATGGGGTCAATCTGTCCTGTTTCTGTAAGAAACAAACAACAACATTTATTTATTTTTTTATCCACTCTAACAGTTCAGCACAAAACTGTCTGGTATTAACACAAGTCAAAGTCTTTCCAGGACCCAGAACAACCACAAGAACCTCATTTCACAGGGATCCAGACCAACTTTTTATAATGGTTGAACTGATGAACCTAGCTTTAGAACCTGAACCTGAACATCATTTAAATGCAGTAGCACATAATAAAGGTGTACCCAATAATACATTTCAATTTAATTTCTTAAGACATAGTGTAAATTATTATAAATAGGAATATAGATGCAGATAAATGTTTTGAAAAACTCAAATGAATCAACCTTACATATTATGGGGTATTATTACTATACTTGTGTACTTTGGGGCAGAAGTGTAAATGAGAAGAGAAAGATCTTCATTGGCTGATTTTTTTCTGCTTCAACAAACTAAATAATCAAAGGACAACACAATTGATATTGTTGTGCCTAGTTTATATGTGGCGGACCCTGCCACCTCTGAGACTGGTTTATTCACTGATGGAAAATATATAAATATATATATATATTTTTTTTTTACTTTGTATTATTACCTGATTCATTTTGTAAATACTAAAATGTATCTTCCCAAACTACATAGTGCTCCTTTAAATAATATAATAGTTTCCAATTCAATTGAGAGAAATTATGTTTATAGGCTAATATTTGCCCTAAAGCAACTAGCGACACACCCATTTGTTGTTTGTTACAACAACTCTCTCTCTCTCTGATGATTATTTCTCCGAAGTCTCATTGTCTTAATATTTTGTGAAAGTACCAAATTGCAATATTTTATATTATCTCTCTCTCTCTCTCTCTCTCTCTCTCTCTCTCTATATATATATATATATATATATATATATATATATATATATATATCAAATATTGCAATTTGGTACTTTCACAAAATATTAAGACAATGAGATTTCGGAGAAATAATCATCATTAATGTGGATATATTGACTAAGCAAGTAGACAAGTATTAGAACAAGTAGTATAATAGTCTGCGTATAAAGTTATGATTAATGGGCAGACAAAGGAGCAAACTGGAAATGGGAATAAGGACTGTATTCGGAACACCTATAGACACTTACCAAAGACCTTTCCAAGAAAGATACTTTTGACCAGGTTGAGCTGCGTGTCAGAGGCCTCAGGTAGGGTGTATGTAGACACTGGGTAGTGGTCCAGCTGGAGAATATGGACAGAGGAAAGCAACAATGACATGTTGAACTGAAACTGAACTTGAATCTGCTCTGTTACCATCATCCCCAAGAACTGTTCATTTTACTCAGCAAAACTTTATCTCAAAGAAATAGTTGAACATTTTGGAAAGTATGACTATTGGCTTCTTTTTAAAAGACAGATCAGATATATTCCATAACTCCACCTAAAAATCACTGTTTACTGTTAGTCAGGAAACAATATACAGTATATTCTAAGTGCTATATCGCAGACAAGTCGATTCCGTTAGGACACTCCCACACAGGGTTTAAAGCCTGTAGCTCCCGTCCAGTTAGTTAGAACTGAAGAAGCCTCTCGGATGAGAAGTGAAACGTCTCAAGAGACTGAAACTAGTCCAGCTGACTACAATATAGCACTTAGAATATAGCATGAATTACCATGACCTGAGAACCTTCATCAAAAATATACACTACATGTACATCTTGTTAATCAATGAGATTTAGACATGCTGGTAAGGATATTTTGGACAAGCTGCTCCCCCCTTATGTTAAGCTAAGCAAACTCAGCACTGTTGTAGATCAGTGACAGACATACAGACTAATATCCACCTGAAAAACTCCCTCTCAGAAAACAGCAAGTAAGCCCATTTCCATAAACATTACTTTAATTCAGTCGGTCGGTACAGTATTTGTTAAAACATTGTCAGGTACTACTGCAGTGGCAGCGAGCACTAACCTGTAGTCGGATCTCCCTTAAGTTTCTAGTTATGTTGACAGAGTGTGGCTGTCCATTGGCCATGTTACGATGGTCAACATCTATGGTATAAGGTTCTGTTAGCCCCCCAAGACTGTAGCGGATCTGGAGTGTGCCTGGACACACACACACACACACACACACACGCACATAGAGTCATAAAGTTTGTTTTAACACAGGATAATAATGCAACAGCAGTTCATAAAATATAGTATATCCTTTTATCTACAATTATTTCTGGTGACTGGTAACTGGTCAGGTACAATGTTGATGAGCCTACCGTTGTGCCTGAGCACCACAGCTAAGTAGTCCTGAGTCCTGGAGCTTATGTAGACCAGGATGCTAGGAGCACTGGAGGTGCTGAAGCTGAACACCAACTCCTCCTGAGTAAGATTGGCCTCACTGGGAACACCAACACTTGGTAGACTCTTCACCTCCCTCAACGCAGAAGCTCCTGCCTCTGGTGGGAAGTCATAGCGCACAAGGGTTCCTGTCTCGAAGTAGCCGCCAACATCTAACACACACACATACAGAAACAGCAGCAGTCAAAGAACAGGTTATTAACACAGTATAAAAAAGTTCAATCTTTCTTGCAGCATTGAATCTAATAAAAGTTCTAATTTAACATCCATCCATCCATCTATAAATCCATCAGGTAGGCTTGTTTATCCTTCGGAGGATCATGGGGGGGCTAGAGTTGATCAAGCTAACACTGGACAAGAGGCGAGGTACACCCTGAGGGATCAGAATCAGAAATTCCTTTATTAGTCACACGAACGGGGAAATTTGTGCCAGTAACTCATCGGGCTGACCAGTGTTAATTTCGTTGACGAAGACTATAATGGAAAATATTAATCAGCGAACCTTTTTCACGGACGAAAACTAAATGAATACTAAATAAAAAGTCAGATATGATGACGAAGACTGTGACGAAATATAACTGACACTTCTGTCAGTCAACGAATAAAAACAAGACGAAAATGTTAGGGAGGGACGAATGGAGAAGAGATCCAATCAGAGCAAATCTTTTGAGGGTAGGGTGACCGATGCAGATTACAGCAGAGCCACTTTAAAAGGCCGCGGCAAGCTAAACAGGCAGCAGCATTTACACAGAAGGAGAACAAATACAAGTTTGCAGAACTTCGCACAGTTTCGTGGACGTTTAGGTTGTTTACATGATATTTAGTTGGACAGCTTTGGCGGATTTCAGCTGACTTCGCTCTTTAGAAAGACGCGAGCATTAACGTTTTGCAGTGCACCCGGTCTGAGGACAACGGCATGCCTGAGAGATTTACCACACACTAAGACAAAAACTCTTATGATATCTAGTCGAGTAAAACTAGACTAAGACTAGAAGATTTCAGATGACTAAAATATGACTAAAACTAAATGGTGTGTTATTCAAAAGACTAAGACTAAATCAGAATTTGCTGTCAAAATTTACACTGGGGCTGACACACAGAGACAGACAACCTTCTACACTCTTACTGACAATAAGCACACATTTACCATCTGTGCAGAAGGGTCCATCGTACGCAGTGAGGGAGCAGTCACAGGAGTATCCATTGTACTGCTCCACACATGTCCCTCCATTCCTGCAGTGCATCCCGTAACTGTTGCAGTGACCCTGGCAGCCTGGATTCACCCCTGCAGCCACCTTAGCCCTCTCCTCCAGGTCAATGGTCACACCGTTTATCTTCAGAGCCCGCATGCAGCCCAGGAAACCCCTCTGACCACTCGAGGCTCCTGGTAATTGAGATACGAAGCAGAGCAAAGGATACTGCAGCTATTACAGTCACTGGATCATTTGCAGTTGTGTCGATCATATCATTATATACAACAGGGACAGTTCTCATCATCACTCTATACTCCTGATGTGCGATATTTTGATATCACTGATTTTAAACACACAATATATAATTTCTGCTGCTAGGTGTCCCTAACAGTAAACAATTGCAGCCCCTGCAGAGCCGGCCAGCTTTGGAGAAGAGAGTTTGGTGCAGAAACAATGTTTCTGAATACATGAGGTGAATGTGTGCATGTGTCTTACCAATATAAAGATCACTGTAGTAC
>CAEMYA010000341.1:1091517-1102219 GCA_903131615.1 Diplodus sargus | reverse complement strand
CCTGTGGGGGGCTGTGCCGGACCTCCCTGTACTGTCCATTAAGCTGCAGCACTGCCTCTTTGATGTTCTTCTCAGCTTCCACGCGATGCCATTGGTCATCATTCAGAGGCACCGGTGAGCGAACGCTGAGCTCCACCCGCTCACTGCCCACATCAAAAGAGAAGAAGACCACCGAACCTCCTGGGAGTGTGAGGATACAAATCAGTAAGTCACATTTTCAAACATCAGACTAAAATTTTTTCACTAAAGGTGAGATCCCTCCAAGATTTTTCACTTGTTGGCCATTACTAGGATATTGTGATACAAGTTCAACATTAATACTTGAAACAGCTATTTTTTCAAACTTTTCACTGGCTCTAACATTACAGTCAGTGGTTATACTTCATGGATAGATATTTGTTGTGTGTTGACTTCAAGGTTTTCTATATTGTGATGCGTATTAAGTGGGTTTTACAGCAGTTTAAGTTTGTTTGTTGCATACTAGATGTTCATCTTGTTTCTTGTGTCTGGACAACATATTCATCTAAAGTTCCATAGCTCCATACATGATATTTCACAATTTCCTGAAACTGAAATTGTGAATTAACTTCTGATCTGAATTGGAATATGGAATGGCCCTAGTGGTAGTACAAGGAAGCACGAGAAGAGGAAAGGGATGCAGAACTTCGGAACTTCGCGGTATCCTCAGAAAGAAGCTCATCACTCAGGCAGAATGGCACGGATGGCGGGGGAAAGAGACAATCTGCCTTCATCACAAACCCCCTTTGGGGTCACCAAGCAGTTGCTTGGGCAGAAACAAAGTGGCTACCTCGTTTGTCCCAAAGAGGAGCTCGACCACCATCTCCGCAACACCTACAGTGATGCTTCCGGGGAGGAAGACCTAGGCCCCTATAGACCTTTGATAGACCCCCCAGGACCCACCACGGACTTCAACAGCAAGGAGCCCAGTTGGAAGGAGGTTCAGGAGTTCGTCAAGGCAGCCAGACCCAGTTCAGCCCCTGGACCAAGCGGAGTGCCCTACAAAGTATACAAGAGGTGCCCCAGACTCCTTCACCGGCTGTGGAAGATCCTGAGGGTTAAGTACATCGACACCTCTGTACAGAAGCATACAGGTGTGATCAAGCAGTTGATCAGAGAGGCAAGAGAAGGGAAAGGAGACCCTGCAGTGCTGTGGTTCGACCTCACTAATGCTTATGGATCCATTCCCCATAAGCTGGTGGAAAAGGCACTGGATCGGCACCATGTCCCAGGTAAAATCAGGGACCTGATCTTGGACTATTACAAGAGTTTCAAGCTGAGAGTCACCTCTGGAACAGTCACATCCGAGTGGCATTGGCTGGAGAAAGAGATCATCACTGGATGTACTAGTGCAGAGGTCCACTCACCAAGTCTGGAGTCCGCCAGTCCACCATCAGAGCCTTTATGGACGACCTGAAAGTTACAACGATGTCAGTGCCAGGGTGCCGTTGGATCCCTCAGGGCTTGGAGAAGATCCCCACCTGGGCTCGGATGTGTTTCAAGCCTGAAAAATCCAGGTCCCTGGAGCTCAAGAGAGGGAAAGTGACTGACAAGTTCCGCTTCTCTCTGGACGGCACTCAGATTCCATCGGTCACAGAGAAACCCATTAAGAGCCTCGGCAAGACCTTTGATTGCACCCTGAAGGACGCTGCATCCATCAAGGCCACAAATCGGGAGCTGGAGGTATGGCTGACAGCAGTGGACAAGTCAGGTCTGCCTGCCTTGGATTTACCAGCATGGTGTTCTCCCCAGGATTCTGTGGCCCCTGCTTGTGTATGAGTTCAAAATAACAGCAGTAGAGGGCTTCGAGAGGAGGATCAGTCGTCACCTCTGTAGATAGCTGGGCCTGCCACAAAGCCTGAGTAGCATCATTCTGTATGGGCAGAACAACAGACTGAAGCTCCCCATTAGCAGAATGAATGAATGAGGAGTTTATGGTTACCTGTGCAAGAGAGGTGCTGCAGAACAGGGAATCCAGTGACCCCAGAAATAGTTCTGTTCTCAGATTAATTAAAACAGGTGGTCCTACTGGAGCTGACAGCTCCCTGGGAGGAGCGCATGGATGAAGCTAATGAGAGAAAAATCGTGCCAAGTACGCCGACTTAGTGGAGGAGTGGAGTGCCGTAGACGGGGTTGGCGTGCCCGGTGTGTGCCAATAGAGGTGGGCTGTAGAGGCTTCTCAGCGCAATCTCTCTGCAAAGCATACAGCCTGCTTGGCATCACAGGTGTACGCCAGAGAAAGGCCATCAAAACCACCACAGAGGCAACTGAGAAGGCCTCTATATGGCTGTGGATAAGAGAGGCGATCTGTGGGTACATGCTATGTAGACACAAGTTGGAACTTGATCAATCCGGCTGGGTCGCCTGGGTGAGGGTGTATGATGTTGAAAGAGCCGAAACACCAAATGACCCCAGGTCAATGATGATGTGTCATCAATAGATGTATATTTAACAACCAGTCAACTATGCTTCAATCAGGGCCATCTTTATTGGTGCAAGTGTTGCTTGCCTTGCAGGTTTTCTTTTTTTCTCTTTTTTTAAATTATCTTAACTGATCTCATTGAAACCCAAGCCCCTATACATCTTCAGTTCTTAACATCTTATTTCACTGGGACTAGACAGCTTGTAAAAGCACATTTAATTTTAAACGATTATCCCCTGAAGAGGCATTTGTTTATTTTCCAAGTAGTTGACATTGGGCTTTAACTGTAGATTTACATATTTTTTGTTGATATTTATATGTAGGTTGGTGATAGTTTGTAAGCATTTCACTGCCAGTACGGGCACACATACAGTAAAATTATCTGAGTAACATTATCAAATTATCAACTGACATTTGATAAGTTATAAGCTGATTTTTATTCCAAATGACTGGAAAACAAAATGAGACCACATCAAATAGTCTGACATGGTCTAAGATCAAATAGCTAACTACATCAATTGTTTTTTATGAAAATATTTAGGCGCCTGACAAAAAAAGGCCATGATATGACCCAGAAAAAGTTATTTATTCACTTATTTAGACTAACTTTGTGCATCCAAAATAGTCCAAGTCTAGTGATAGGCGGAAAAAAAACAGCCTACACAATGAGCCAAATAACGTCAGGTGAAATAGTTTGTAAACTTGCTCTTTCAAAGCTGTTTTTGTCATTTCTTTGACTACAAAATGCATCAATTATCTGCTGGCTGTGGTTCAGGAGAGAGAAGAAGGAGTCGCTCTCCTTTCTAAAAGCCACGCATGTTGGCTGTTGTAGGCTTCACTCAGGCCAAATTGGTCAAATGAGGTGTCTCATTAAAAGCTAAGAGTGCAGTTGCAATGTTCATATCAAGGAATATTTTACTGGATTGGACAATTGAGATTGTAACAAGACAGTTTTGTCCAAGTTTTATGGAGCAGTGGAAGACCAAGCCTTCTGAGGTGGGTCTTTGGATTGTCATTAAATTAAAATAAGGTCTAATCAGAGGTACAATCACTAATGTACACCTGATACCAAAGCCCCTATCAGTTGTCTTTCTTCTTCTGGCCATTAACATGTATCTACACTGTCGGGGTTTACAAACTCTACAAAACAATTCTGTGCCAGAAATGTTGAAATCTTTCATCATGTGCAGTGTACACACAGACACACCTCTGAGTTCAATGTGAAGGAAGTCTGTGGTTCCCAGGTTCTCCAGAAAGACCCCATGAGTGGAGGAAGTCTTGAAGTAGAAGGAGATGTCGGTGCTGGTTTCTTCTCTGAAGGAGGGGAAGTGGAGGTATGAGGCAGGACTGCTGAAGGACGCTGCATTCCAGTAGTTCCCTTCAGAAAACAACAGCAGCACATGGAGCACATAGTATATACTCATGTTTCATATCTGGGGATCTGAAATATCTCTGGTGAGAGATTAATGTTTTTTTGTGTCTAAGAGAGATAGAGAGACACTCACGGTCCCCCTGGCATCTGAGTGCTCCGACTGTCAGTTTGGCCTCAGATCCAGCTCTGCCTGTATCCCCAACTACAACCTGACGGACTGGCAAATGGTCTTTGTACACCAACAGGCCTGCATCCTCCCTCCTGTGCACAAACACACACACACACAGGAAGACAAGCAACACCTGTCAGTCAAGTCAGGACAATATCTGAAGCAGTTTTAGCTTGATTTCTGAGTCAATGATTCCTTTTTACAGCCTGGTTAGACTTTGGCATACAGCAACACCAGTGCCTGGGCCAACAAGTGGTCAAAAGTATGAGTCTGCTTTGGTTTCACCTATTAAAGCAAAAGACAATCGGAGCAAAGATGGAACAAAGAACTCAGGGAGTAAAATAAAGACAACATTTTGACACTGGGCCACGCCATTTTTGAGAAAACTGCAAAATCGTAAACTAAACTTGTTTATTAGTTTAGTAGTTTTAGAGTAGTGGGTGAAAAAAGAAGAAGCAGAAGAAGAAGCAGAATGAGAAGAGCAGGAAGATGTCAGAAGACAGCGAGTATAAGAAAAAAGTAAAGAAAGTCAGTCAGAGGTGACTGTATAGAAGTATAGAAAAAAGTAGTAGGGTTCGGAACGAGCAACACTGCTTGACCCCTAATACACTAATTAAAAACAGATCGTCCTGGTGATGATAAGCAGCTGCCAAAGATGTTTTAGTGAAGCTAAGAAATGAAGTCCACTGTGAATGGACCTTGATTAGTTAAAAAGAAGTCCCTGCTCAGTTGAGCTGATGAGCAGTGGTTGACTCACCAGGAGCGCAGGTCAGCGTCACAGTTGCAGTAGTATTTGGGGTCGGTGCAGTTGTGTTCGATTCCACAGGAACACTTCTGTATCCCTGGTCCTGAGCCCCCCCAGTAAGAATGCCTCTCATTGGCTCTTCCTACCCACCAGGTAAATGGCGAGCCATCTAGGAGTCAAACCAAAAGCAGAGTCAGTTTACTTTCACTTCATTAGATCACAACATGCTTTTACTGGAAAATATCCTGCTCACATTAATGCTTTGATCCTGTGATCTTGTGAATCCTGTCCTACTTTGCAGGTCGTGTTTTTCTCTTTCATGTCATTCATTTTGCCACCTTTGTGAGCTACAGACTTCCTCAACATTTGCACCTCAGCCTGCTTACGAGCCAGTTAGTTTACAGCATGCTAGCCCTATCAGACCCCCTTGCCTGCTGTCTGCTGGTTTCCAGCCTGCATCCCAGTCAATTAACAACAAACTTGATTTTGACCCGCTAGCACCAAAGTGTCCAGCCTCCAGTCTTTAAGCTACCAGTCTGCTTCCAGCATCTCAGCCTGCAGCCCTCCTGTCCTGAGCCAGCTAGTCCACTAACTGCCTGTCGCAGCTCTGCATTCCCAGGAGCCATGTCTTTTCTGAACTGGTGTGACATCTATGGATTTTAAAATACTGTCAATGATATCTCAGAACATTACTTTACATTTAAACCACTGCATGCCTGATGGTTGTAATGATACCCCATAATACTGTCATCCATAGCTAACAGAAAAACAGGAGCTCTAAGCAAAGACATGAACCTCATGAGAATTCATTTAATGCATCATTTGTATTCATAAATAAGCATTGTGTTTTGTAGTGACGGATAGCTTACCGGGAGTGTTGAGAAGACGAGACATTCGGCAGGCATAGGCTACATACTGTTCACAGTACTCTGCACTGCTGGTGACTAACAACACCTGGACACATATAGAGACAGGGTTCCTTTATTATAGAGCAAATGTTTCATTCTCATCAATGTTTTCTGTAGTTGATTACAATACACCCTGTAAATGTTTTACTTATTATATTTGATGATGATGATGATGATGATTGTCATTAATATCATGACAAACTGTCTCTGGCAACATGGGGGAAAGTTTACCATTGTGCATTTGCGAACACTATTCACACTGTAATGATACAAAGTTGGTGAAAAAATCAGTAAAGTTTCCCTTTAAATCTACACTAATTCATTTCAGGTGGTGGTTGTAATCATTACTATTGGCACCAATGCAATACACGTAAAGAAGATCTGAACTCTAAGTGTGTGTGTGTGTGTGTGTGTGTGTGTGTGTGTGTGTGTGTGTGTGTACCTGTTCATCAGTCACATTGTAGGTAATCTGCAGCACTGCCTTCCCCTCCTGCTCTGCACTGGTGACTGATGTTTGAGGAGACAGGTTGTTCTTCAGCGTGGTCCAAACCTTTTCCTCTGAAAGACCAAGTAAACATACAGTATCAGTGAGAGTCATGACACCTTCTTCAGCAAAGATCCATCTAATACTAAGCAGTACATTAGTAGATGCATAATAACTAGTATAATGTATAGAATAACAGATCTATGATCCCATCCAGAGGAGCAACTGTACGATACAAAAACATGATTGACTGATTCACAAACACATGGGAATAAGCATCACATTACAAAAGAATGTTAATACTGATAATAATGATATCAAGTCAAACTTGAGTTTTTGCAACAAACTGCAGTGAGCATTGACTAAAGCTATTCCTGGAAACAGAGTTTTTGCTGTCATGCACAGAATGGCATGAGAATGTTAACAGGACTAACCCTCCACCTCTCTGACAGTGAATCTCACCTGTCATGTCACAGCTGACTCTGAAGGGGGCGATAGATCCACTGCCATCGGGGTCAATCCAGTAGCTCCCTGAGCTCTTCCCCTGGTGCTTATACTCCTCACAGGACTGCTGATAAATTGCTATAGACGAGACAGGACACACAGCTCAGCAGACACAAAACACGGTGTTTGTGTGTGGTTATTGTGTATGCACGGGCCAGACATGAATATCTGACTATAGAGAGGGAAAATCTTAATTGCCAGTTGTGTTTTTTTGGTTGACTGTAGAAAATATTGTAACACTACTGACAGCTATGACTGCAACCATGGCCATGTCTCTGTTATAGATCTTGATCTTGATCTCAATGTGACTTCCTGGTAAAAAAAAAAAAAAAAGAAAAAAAAAAGGTGATATAAAATAAAATTAAAAATGTAATTTACGGGTATGGCAGGTAGCTCCAGTGTATCCAGTGCCATTACAGTTGCAGCTGAATGTATCCCAGGTCTGAGAACAGCGACTGCTGTGCTCACAAGGGTTAGGCACACACCTAATGGACAGTGGAAGAAAAAAGATTTGAGCACAGTGAGAACCACACATTTTTGCTGTGAGGCCCCAGAAGTACCCACTGAGCCAATCACCTGTCTATAATGGCACACATATCCAGGCTGACATTTTCAAAGCTTCCAATGAGGCCCTGCTCCACTGCCCTGAGGTCAGCTGGATGGTCGTCTACGTGGATCATCTGCATGCAGCCCTGAAAGGAACGCTGAAGTGATCCTGTGTTTGTGTTCAGGAAGTAGCCTGGAGAAAAATGGAGGAGGTCAGAGGTCATTTTTTCAACCACTGCAGAAATAATGACCCAACAAAGCAGTCTCTTTAAAACGTTAGTCCAAATTGAGTTATCACCTCCAAAGTAGTAGGTTCCTCCAGTCTGGATGTAGATGGGGATGGTTGTTCTGACTGTGGATGCTTCATCTCCATCCACTGTCAACATAGCATAGTACTCCAATGCAGTCAGATGGACACTGTGCCACAGGCCATCGTTAAGGCCTGAACCTGTGAGGAACAACATTAACAGGATCAAATTAACTACAATTACAACAATAATTGAGGAAAGCAGGAGGACGACAAGTTAAAACTAACTGAACTAACTGAGGACTACTGAGTTGAGCTCACCTGATGAGATGTCAATACGCAACTTCTTCGTGTCATGTCTCATGAGGAAGGTTACTTTGCCCTCCGTCAGTCCCAGCTCCACCCAGCTGTCAGCCAGCGTTGTATACATCAGCAGACCATTAGGGTTCCAGGTCCTGAAAGACAGACTGACTGCTAAAGTGTCGCTGTAAGTCTGACCTGGCAGCCGCAGGAAGGACGTGGAGTTGAAGAAGACGGAGACTGAGCTGGACTCAGCACACGAGAATGTCAGGTTTCGCTACAGTGACAGAGAGAGAGAGAGAGAGAGAGAGAGAGAGAGAGAGAGAGAGAGAGAGAGAGAGAGACACACACACACACACACAGGAATAACAGCAGGAGATTTTAATCATGGACTGATGAGTGACAAATGAACAAGCACATTTGACCTCATGATCACAGCTTGGCCAGTCTTGGGCCAGGTGGCCTGGCCTTAAAATAATAATGTGGTATTTTGTTATTATATACCATGTACCCCACAAGACTTGGGCAATTATTTTTGCTATGTGCTTCTTTGAGTTTCTGAGGGATAGTGGCAGTGAAAGTTTACAATACACCATAGCTTGTTTGTTCCATCAGGGGCAATAATACAACATATATAAAAGAAAAGTGGGGAAAAGAGGCAGAGAGGATGTTATCAGAGGAGGAATGGAATGAATTGAATGAATGAATTGGATTAAAGTCAATCATGTTCATATCTTTTGGGGATGCCCCTGTATTCTACCTGAGTAGCAGGAATTACAGAAGAGTATGGAAAAAATTCTGAAAGTGCAAATTCCACTTACATTTGAAGTATTATAGATGGGAAAAGAGAACCAGAAGATTACAAGTTTAGGAGAAAAATACTTATTTTGAATAATGCTGGTGGCAGCTAAAAAAGCCATCACCAGAAAATGGCTAAAACTGATGCACCAAAAATGGAGGATTGGGTAGAGGTAACGCTCTTTATTTATAGAATGGAGAAGCTGACTTTCTCAACTAGACTAAAAACAGAGACTTTTTAAAATGACTGGGAAAACTGGGTTAATTCCGTGTCTCCATTGAGAGCAGACTTGGTGCAGTAAGGACATTATGTATGGTACATTACTGATCCCCTTGGTTTAGGCTACACACTTGGTCATTGTTCATATGTTTATTATGTTTACCCTCCAACAGGAGAAACGGGACAGTGTAAGAGAGGTGTGAAAATAAGGACAGGCGTGAAAAAGAGAATTTTTTTTCTCTCTTCACATTTACTCTACTGTAACTTTCTTTGAGAATGTGCGTCTATCAAGGTTTCTGCTCCCTGGTGGAGAAGTAGAGGAATGTTTTATACTGTTGAAAATGTATATGTAAAATGTTGAATAAAAAAAAAAAAATCCCTGAAATCTAGCTTGGTAGAAACTGGTGGTTTTCAACGACTATGTGTAATATACCAGGTGAAGGTGTAACTCCATGCAGTGGTTTAGACTTTTCTCAGCTCATTGTTTTGGTTGTCCAGCTATTAAGCTCTGCTACCATCAACTGGAAGTTGTTTCTGATTAAGAAGCTGTGATTATGAAGCACGTACACTACCACAGAGACAGAGACGAGCTGGTGAACATAGTGACACATGTTAGAGCGGCTGTGACACTGATATTTTCCTCAGTGGTTGATGGAGACCAAACCAGAACTAATCATGGTGGTACCTCTTACTTGCCTACGAATACTTCTCTTTGTGATGTTCTTTGAACCACACAACAAAGACTAGCTGCTCTATCATGGCCTGTATATTATTATTATCATGTCACGGGACTTTGCACATCTTTGTAGTACAAATGCAGTTTCAAACAGGACATATCAAGTAGATGCAGTATCTGGCAGGGTGACAGCACAGCTGAGAGCCAAAGACTGGACAACTTATATTAGTCAGTACCTGCCGTCATTGTCCCACAAGCACTACTCTTACAATATATTCTGTAAAAGTCAACAAGGAAAAACTTGACAGAAAAATGCAACGTAAATTTGGGAGTCTTGTGATAGCCAAATTTTAAACCAGGAAAGTCATAACCAAAGCAGCAGAAGCAGGGATTTAGTGACTTTACTCCCTAGTGGGCCGACCAACAAAAACCCTTGATCCCACCTGTCCAATACTGCATTAATTACATTGTCAGTTGAACAAACCTGCCTTGTAAATGCCTATTTCTTCCTAAATCCATGCCCCCAGTTTATAATGCTTCCCTGTCGCTGGCCTCCAACTCAGATCTCCAGCCACATCAATGGTCTCCAGGCCAGCTCCACCTTCCACATTGGACTCTGGCAGGGTTTCACCTTTGCAGCCCCCATGGACATCCTTCCCACTTCCCCAGTTCCCTAATAATAATACTATAAAATCTCATAAAGTATGTGTGCATAGGAATGCCATTCCATGGTAATAGCAGTAGCTCACTAAACATTTTTTAAATCTGTAATCTTATTGGCTTTATCACTGAAGCACGAATGACCCATGACCAAAATACATTCATCAGCAGTGGAAAGGGGAGCACAAGGTTTTTAATAATTAAGAGGAGCAGACTCTGAGATGGCCACTGTCCACGGCATCTTTCAACCATACAGCCAGATCCATGGACCGCCCCAGGGACAGAGGCAAGACAGCCAGAATATGAGCCATGCTTATCCAACTTGGATTTAAGGGCGCTCATGGCTGATGTCTGGTCGCAGGGTTATCAGTTTGCCTTCATCTTTACAGAGACTTGTCTCCACCTCAATTCAGGATCAAGTTGTTGGACTTGACGAGCTGTGTTCTGAGCCAACAGAGCACAGGACTCCTTTTCCCTGTTTACAAAAACTTGTGCTAGGTGCTCAAACACAGTCAAGAGTATTTGGACAGTGTTTCCAAGTTGTCAAACTGAATGAAAGGTTCAGGTCAAGTAGATAAGTATACATATACATATATATATATATATATATATATATATATATATATATATATA
>CAEMYA010000341.1:1071588-1091496 GCA_903131615.1 Diplodus sargus | reverse complement strand
CTTACAAAGCTGGAGGTGTCCACTTTCTTCCTGCGGACCAGGTTAGTGATGTTGTCTCCATTGTAGGTGATTCCCTCCATGCAGCCCACAAAGTTCTCTCTGCCTCCTGAGCTCGGTTTCACTGATACAGGCAGCCCTCCAAAACTGATCTGAGGACACAGCACAGTGAACAACATGGACTTAATAACATGAATCTTTTTTTTATTGCACTACTGTGACCACAGCTATGGTCATGCAGATGTGACAGGTGACATGATGTGAGGCCCATCATCACCCCTGACCACCAGGACACCCCTGAGTTTTAAAGCATGATAAATGGATGATATCTTGGGTAACAACACTGAATGGAATAATGCTTTATGATGGTTTGCTACTGCTTGCCCAACAATCTTCAACAGGTTAATACCATTAGTGTGTGTCGATTGCTCACATCATCAGTGTGTGCTGAAAGGACCACAATAACTCACAGACCTTTCAACAAAGGTCTCAGGATTGTGACATTAGTGGGAGATGATGAAAATGACTGACAGCATGACCCATGGGGAGTCTTTACCTCATAGTCCAGGTCTAGGTGGTCAAACTCTCCGTTGGTCCTGAACTGCTGAGTGTGGTGGTCCAAAGTAAAGTTGACATTCCTGCGGTACCGCTCGATAACAACTGAGTGCCAGTGGTCATCATCCAGTAAGCTTCCACTGGTCACAGAGGTGTGACCCTGAATTGAACCATACTGGTTACTGCCTGTAGAGAAGCAAGCAAATCACACATGTTGTGTCTCACAACAGTAGATAATACAGTAATCAGATTTCTAATTGAATAGAATAGCCTGCCTCAGGAGACTTTTACAGTGAATTTGCTGACCACACAAATGTTATGGAAGGCTACCTAAGTTGATGCTGAGCTGAAGCCTCGCCCTGCGGAGCTCCAACGATATGTAGTCTCCCTGCTGTCCCTCTCCGTGGAGTAGGACCCCGTCTCGAGCCGTAGTTCGAAACTTAAGAGATATGACATCCTTCATAATCTTCACCTTCTTACTCCTGAAGCGGTAGGAAATGACGCCATGGCCGTCAAAACTGATCACATCTGCCCCTGAAAGACAAAAAAGGAACAAAATTCGCTGTCCTGTCAATTGAAAAGGTCTTGGATTTAGAACCGCCAAATCAGGTACCTGTGCTGGTAATGAGTTTCTTTGTGTCTTTATATTATCTTAATCATCCAAGTTGTAAGCAGGGTGTTACATTAACTTTGACAGTTGGGGGGTCAGGACTAAACCCCTTCAGACGTCTCATCTCATTTTGTTCCAGATGCAAAGAAACTTACCATAGATTCTTGGGACTCCAGATGGTGTGAAGTTCCTTACAGCAGAAACTGGGTGCTCCCCTCAACAGTTCCATCTGGCTGATTTTAACTGTTTTTATGTACATTTTCTATTCACAAGGCCAAACACTATCATGTCAACTGCTTCCATCATATTAACAAAGCTACTGTTACTACTGTATGTTCACTGATATGCGATGATTTTTGTTAATTTTCTATAAAAAATTAATCAAAACAATGTCTTACTTTGACGAGGAAAAGACTGATTATTGGGGCTGATGTTCAGTATTTTTCCGATCATCAGTATCAGGGTTTTTTGGGTGACAAAATGCATTAATTTAAAGATGTGCTACTTAGGCTCTGCTGACGCATCCTCTCTCTGTCTGCGGTCACCACTCTGTGTTCTCACTCAATGTCCCACACACACACAACACTTTCTGTATTTTACACATAAGTAATATTATATCAACAATGAATTATCTGAGTCTGCAAAATAACTAGTAACTAGATTTATCAAATAAATGAAGTGAGGTAGAAGTAGAAAGCAGCACAAAATTGGAAATACTCAACTAAACAACATTAAAACTGTACTTAAGTGCAATACTTATGTAAATTGGATTTCATATAAAACATAACCATCACTGGTAATTATTTAATTTTGATAGATTTTCATGACCTCCACCTAGGAAATGATGTCTCCTTCTCCTGTGTCAGTTTGTTTGTTAGGTGGTTGGTTTGTCAGCAGAGTTACAGAAAAACTACTCAACAGCTTTCCATTAAACTTGGATGGAGGATTGATCTCAGCCCAGAATAGACCACATTCACTTTTCCTTAACATTGCAAGAAAGGGCTTTTTCTTTTATCTCACGGATCTTCATTAAAACAAAAGTTATGGGTGGTCTATGATTAAGAGTAATATAAGGTTATCAAGTCTGACACGAGCAAATCTGCCTGCAACATGGTGAGAACACAGTTAAAGTAACAGTTGGGTTCTTCTGATGTGTGGTTGTATGAGGTGCTGATCCCTAGTCAGTGCGTTACTGGCAGTAGATGACCGTCAGCTGTCGGCCTGTGTGGTGAGGCAGCCCTGCTTCCCTGTACTGTTCATCGTCATAATGTAAAAAAATTCCCAGACTTAAATATCCATCCATTTACTTATTATCTACACATACACATACTCTACAGAGTCACATGGGTTGGAGTATATCCCAGCTCACAGTGGGTGGGGAGCAGGGTGGACCTTGGACAGGTGCCCAGTGCTGAACAGAGTGGTTGAATCAGGTTTCCCTCTCTTGTACACTTGTACTCACAATATGAGCAGCCATAGAGGTCCAGACGCACTCCGATGCGTCCCTCCCTGCTCCACTCCACTGGGATAAAGCGGATGTATCGAGCCAGGATGGTGTGCTGCAGCTCATGACGAACAACACCCTCACTGTTCACGTTCCCCTCAAATGTCTGAAATACACAGAAGACAAACAAGCTGCAAGTAATTCTCCATAGTACGAGTAATGTTTACAAGTACACATTTCCATAATTTCTGAAATAATATTACTTTTTCATAAGGGTGACTGTGGTTCAGGAAGTAGAGTGGGTTGTCTCCTGATCACAAAGTAGGTGGTGAGCTACCTGTTTATCTTAAGATTTCAAAATCATTAACTATATGTTTTATTCCCAATGGACATTTGAGAAGGCACCACTGTCACTGGACACACTGAGCTGCACTAATTCCAGCAGTAAGTAAATTACATCTTTGACACAAATTGCATTAAATGGTTAAAGCTTGGATGAGCTGTCATTATAATACCTGTCATTAGATCTTTACTTACCCAGATGTTTCCATCCTGTAGATAAGGCCTCCAGTTTTTTTGTGTGTCACTGTAAAGCAACCGATACTTGCTGGTCCAATCAGAGCTACTGTAGCGACCCTGAGTCACTATGGCAACCACCTGCTTCCTCGAACCCAGGTCCACCTGTAACCACTGGTTTCGGTTTGTATCCAAGGGTGACCAACCTCCAGCTCCTAGTTTTGCAGGTGTTATAAAGGTGAACAAGGTGACAGATGGCAGGAAAAAGGGAAAGAAGAAGAGCAGAAAAATGTACGTGAAACATTTGGGAAAACAATCATCATAAGTGTCTTCAGCTTACAGCAGTGATGTTTATTTTTATGTACTGCTTCTTTAAGAGACGCCCCCTTCGATCCGGTGGCAACAGTCTATGCAGTGTAACCACATGGCTGGCCAGCTTTGCTCTTCTTATCAGTATCTATGGACATCCATTACATTTCATGACATTGCTGGTAGGTTAGACAGCTAGCTTATTTGTGAAGACTACTTTTTAGTTTGACTCAGTTTTTTCAAGGCTTAATTTGCAAAGGAATATACTGTATACTACAGAAACAGCTAGTCCTGTAGAGCAGGCCAATTCAACTAGAAGGGTCAAAACCTTTTAATGAAAGAAGATTATGCTGCATAGTGCTGAAGGGCTGCTAAACTGACTTCTTTTGTTTACAACAATGACAATAAAGATCTATAAAACAAATCGATCAAATAAAATGAAAAGGGCCAGAGTGAGGTTGCAAACTGCACAAAACACCAATTTCTTCATAATGTTGCTATAAGGCACATATTGACAGTAATGTGAGGTAAAATGTAGCTTTTGTTTATGCTGTTATATCGGTTTGTGATCTCAAATTGGGTACAACTGAGGACAAAATGTGTGCAGAACTCAAACATAATTCATATTTTGAGGTTCAATGTAAAACATTTTTAAAAAACTACAAAGTCATAAAACAAAAACCTTTTTTTCTTTGTATGTATGTATGTATGTACGTATGTATGTATGTATGTTTGTATGTATGTATGTATGTATGTTTGTATGTTTGTATGTATGTATGTATGTATGTATGTATGTATGTATGTTTGTATGTATGTTTGTATGTATGTATGTATGTATGTATGTATGTATGTATGTACGTATGTACGTATGTATGTATGTATGTTTGTATGTATGTTTGTATGTTTGTATGTTTGTATGTATGTTTGTATGTTTGTATGTATGTATGTATGTATGTATGTATGTATGTACGTATGTATGTGTTGTTTATTTGCAGGTGGTTGGGCCAATGCACGCTACCATGAGTGCTGGAGCACTTTCAGGAAAGAAGCAGTTGTCATTACACAGACATGTTTTACTGCTAGCTTGTCAGGCCAGAAGACAGAAAGTCTGAGGTCAGAATGAAGATCCACATTTTTGGCACTTGCATAATGAAAGAATTACATACCGAACCAGAATCATCCTTCTATGCAGCAGCTACCACTATGCAGTGATTAATTCCAAAATACCAACCCAAAAAAGAAGACAATATAATTCACTGTGCATAGCAGGAACTATACAGTACAAGTCAGTACAATGCCTCACCTTGTTTCCGATTGAGTTTAGCATAACCAGCTCCATATGCTCGGGCAAACACTGATGAACTGGTGAAGGAGCTGTAAGGGAGAGGAGTGGCCAAGCTGTCTTCACACTTTCCTGAACAAGTGAGACAAAAAACAGACACACAGCTCAGTAATCAAGTATGCAGAAGACGCCCACAACATGAATTGAAAATTGTGGGGCAGCTGTAACTCAGGAGATAGAGCAGGGCTTCCAGTAATCAGAATGTCGCTGATCCGAATTCCTGGCTTAAGGGGAGCCACCATAACGTGAGTGTTTATAACATTGATGCGTGGTGCTCACACAGTCAAACCAGTGTTTCCCAGATGTTGGACTTTTGATATGATGATACCAACCCCTCTTTTTTTTATCATGATCTTGTTGCAGCTGCCTCCATACACCCTTACACAGATTCAAAAGATGTACTACATTTTTATGCATATAAATAAATAACACATTTCCACATTTTGTCACGTATGGTATTGGGATTTTATGTGATAGACCAACACAATGTGGCAACACAATTGCGAAGTGGAAGGAAAATGATACCTGGTTTTCAAATATTTAAAAAAATAAAAAACATCTTTTAGACTAAGTCTCTACCAGTGATGCACATCTAGAGACTGAAATATTTGCCCATTCTTCCTTGCAAAATAGCTCAAGCTCAGTCAGACTGGATGGAGAGTGTCTGTGAACAGCAATTTTCAAGTCTTGCCAGAGATTCTCAATTGGATTTAGGTCTGGACTTTGACTGGGCCGTTCTAACAGAGGAATATGCTTTGACCTTAACCAATCCACTGTAGCTCTGGCTGTATGTTAGGCTCGTTGTCCTGCTGGAAGGTGAACCTCTGCCCCAGTCTCAAGTCTTTTGCATACTCTAACAGGTTTTCTTCCAAGATTGTCCTGTATTTAGCTCCATCCATCTTCCCATCAACTCAGACCAGCATTCCTGTCCCTGCTGAAGAAAAGCATCCCCACAGCACGATGCTGCCACCACCATGTTTCACGGTGGGGATGGTGTGTTCAGGGTGATGCGCCGCCACACATAATAGTTTGCATTTAGGCCAAAAATTTCAGTTCAGGTCTCATCTGACCAGAGCACCTTCCTCCACATGTTTGCTGTGTCACCCACACGGCTTGTGGCAAACTGCAAACAGGACGTATTATGGCTTCTTATGGTTTTGTTTCATCAATCAGCATCAAAATAAAAAAATAAACAGATTTATTACCAAGAAGGATTTTACACCAATGAGGAATTTGTCTTGATGAAGAATGCATCCATTGAAGACAATAATCAAACAGTGAGTATAACATATGCAATATAAACAGACAGACATAGAGTGCGAGACGATTGATGAATAAAGAAGGAGGAGCTGTACAGGACTGTGCAAAAAAGATTTTTAAAAATGAAAGATTGTTAAAAGTTATAAAGTCATAAAAATGTCTTTCTTCTTGCCACTCTTCCATAAAGGCCCAATGTGTGGAGTGCACGACTAATAGTTGTCCTGTGGACAGATTCTCCCACCTGAGCAGAAGAGCTGTATTTATACAGAGATTAGATTACAGGTGGACTCCATTTACTGATTAGGCGACTTCTGAAGGCAATTGGCTGCACTGTATTTTATTTAGGGGTATCAGAGTGAAGGGGGCTGAATACTTTTGCACGCCACACTTTTCAGTTTTTTATTTGTAAAAAATGTTTACATTTTTTTCCTTCCACTCCACAATTATACACCACTTTGTGTTGGTCTATCACATAGAATCCCAATAAAATACACTTACAAATACATTTGTGGTTGAAATGTGACAAAATGTGGAAAAGTTCAAGGTATGAATACTTTTGCAAGCCACTGTATATGTTCTGTTTGTGTCGCATGAAGGAGCTTACATTTCAGTTTCATTATGTAACCATGTGTTGTATAATGACGAATTATTAAGACAAATGTAACTAATCTAACTAAATGCCAATGAAATGCAATTCAATTTCATGATCAATTATTGGACAGGGTTAACTTTGTCATAACTTTATACTCTGCAATGCTTCACATTTTATTTCAAATCACTCTAAAAGCCTGTTAAAGTGATTACACTTTGATTTGGTCTTGATCAGCACTGATCAGAAAATTGCTTTGTTTTTTAAAATTTTTTCACCATTGCTCACTTTGCAACTTCAAGAGCCCCTTAAGGGACATGGGGGGGAAAAAAATGATGGGTGTAAAAAAAAAAAAGATGTCATTTTTGCGACATTTTGCGGGATCTCGCGAAATGTTGCAAAAATGACATCTTTTCTCGCAAAGGTTTTTACAACATGGTTTATGTTTATGTGTCTGATTGCTTTGGTTGGTCTTTTGGTCTTTGTTCTCAACACGCTTATCAGAATTGATATCAGATGGAGTTTTGGGCAGGGGGAAGGGTCACAGCACTGCGTGTGTGTGTGTGCGTGTGTGTGTGACAGGTGCAGAGAATGGTAATGAGCCTCCTCATATGCATTACAAAACAACAAGCCAAGCATGTATTAATCAGTTTAAAGGAACAAGAAAGAGATTACGTGCTTGATGGAGAACCTGGAAATAACCGCACCACTGTACTGACAGCTCATCTTTCTGAGGAACATTTATGAGTTATTTGATCAATGAAGATAATGAAGCATGTTCATGTTTAAATATACAATTTCATGAAACTTGTAACACAAAACATTATAGTTTGAATGTATAAACTGGGGATGTTTCATGGTGATATGATTTAGATGAAGCAGCGACAAGGAACTTTCATTTTTTCTTTGATTCTGGCACCTCTGCGGACAAAAGCAGTATGAGCACCACTTCCTATAATATAACAATCTATTTGCAGGATGCATGGTGAGGTGGGATATTGAATCTATGTAAGGCTATGTCAAATTTATAGCTGTAATAATACAATGGTGAAACAAAATCAACTTTGTTTTTGTGCAGTTAAGAGCCAATTTATCGGTCAGCTGATTTTATCATTTTATTCTAAAGGGATATTCCGGTGTAAATTTAATCTATGCTCTAACACACCGTGACACCAAGTAGGACCCCCCCTCGAGAGATCAAGTTTGCAGAGCGCTAGTTCACGTAGCTTTAGCATCCTCAGAAACGACCGCATGGCAACAATACACTGCAGTAAATGGATCCAACTATAAACCACAACCAAAAAGCCACAAATAATGCTCAGGACAGCACCAAAACAGATTTCAACTCTCCTCCATCAGCTTCCTGTTGTGGTAAAAGTCCTGACGCGACGATTACCGAGTGCAGTTAGAAATGCTCAGTTCTGTTCTTTTCCCTGTCCGCTCTCGATAATAACTGTTGCAAACTGGTATGTAAGACACATATGAACTTTGATTGCTTTCCCATGGAGTCATAATCATACATTTAAATCCTTGAGCCGTGGAACTCTACTGCACTCGGTAATCGACTCGTCGGGACTTCCTGTCAACAGGAAGCTGCTGTATCAGAGTAGTA
The DNA here is from genome assembly GCA_903131615.1 of Diplodus sargus. Lineage (NCBI taxonomy): Eukaryota > Metazoa > Chordata > Actinopteri > Spariformes > Sparidae > Diplodus > Diplodus sargus. The sequence continues at coordinate 1,083,262 of CAEMYA010000341.1, read as the reverse complement.
CATTTTGTTGGCTTTTCATTAGAATTCCAGCTAAGCTAGTGGAGTTTTGATGCCCCGGACTATGTGCTGAGACTCTATTTGTACTGTTGCTTAAGTTTGGTGCTGTTCAGAGCATTTTTTTTGGCTTTTTGATGGCTGTTTCTTGTTGGAGGCGTATACTGCAATGTATTGTTATCGTGCAGTCTTTTTCTGAGGTTGCTAAAACTACGTACATTAGCGGCCTGCTAACTTGATCTCTCGAGAGGGAGTCTAACACAGTGGATTAATCTGACACCATGGATTAAATTTACACCGGAATATCCTTTTAAATGGGCCCATCACAGACATATTGGTTTTGAGGGTTAATCAGCTTGGGTGCCAGTGTCCGATGTGAACGCCCCACCGGAGGAGCACAGGTGGAGGGCGCAAGCTGAGCAAACTGAGCAAACTGTTGGTGGTCCTTGGGGCTCAGCACAGGTGGTGAGAGTCAGTAGCCCCTTTCACACAGAGACGCTGCATTATTGCCACAGTGGCGGTCCGCCAATTCTCTGCCATTGTTTGTTCAAACACAACCAAGCAGCTCCAGGGTAAAAAAAAAAAGACGTACCCATGTGTAATTCTAGATTCAAGATTCAAGATTCAATTCATACAGCAAGCCACCGCTGTGGATCCAAAAGAGGTGTGGCGGTATACGTCATGATGATGATGATGATGTGTTTTTTCAAGGTGTTTCCACCACTATAATCATATGGATGCTGTTATAATGCGTTGTGATTGAGATTCTGACCCACTAAACATCCTGGAAAGTTAAGTTTTTCACTCTGAATAATATAATTACATAATCACCAACAGTAAACTGGATGCTTTCTGAGTATCTCACTCACGGGGAGGGAGGCTGTTTTCTGGGGGAAAATTCACTGAAGTCTCGGTCAGGAGGACTGACCGTCATGGTGATTTTATTCAAGACAGTAACTACAACAACACTATAGTGGAAGGAGCTTTTTGCTGGGAACAGACGCTGTTTTTCGGGCAGAACTGTGATGAAGAGTTGGTAGGACAGACAGGATGACAGACGCTTCTCCATGTATAACTGCAGTATTTTTCTCCTCATATAAGTTGCCAAAAATATTATCAGTTAGTACGTTGCTGTTGTTTGGTCCTGTAACGTTGCTTTGTGGGCTATTTCTCTTTATTTTGTTGAGTGAAGGATCTGTTTAGTTATTGCACTGCCAATACATCGAACCGACCGGATCCTGCAAAGCATAAGCTGCAAGACTCTGGTAGTGGGGTAGGTTGTTTTCCCCCTTTTTTAGCTGCCAACTCCCAGTACAGATGCAAACATTTGTTTTGTTTTGTCTTGTTTCTGAAGCAGAAAATGTATGGGGGACGGTATGATAAAGCAATGAAAAGTAATTATGTGGATGCTAGCACAGCTTGCATAAGCATAAACGAGCAAGACAAAGTCAAGGATATCAGACTGTTGTCCTGCTTCAACTCAGGGAGGTCTTAATTAATATGCCCCCTTTGAGCCACAGTGAGGCACCTGGCATGGCTTTGTGAGACAGTTTATATTCAGAATGTCAAAATGTTTGTTCATGCAACCAGACTTTTTTGTCTGTGTCTACTGCAGAAGTCATAATCACCATGACTGCCAGCAGTAAGTGAGTATAAGACTAGTAGAATCTACTGGACATTGGTGAAAACACAACCAGTTATCATTCTCTTATATACTTATAAAACAGTACTTGGAAATCCCAAAGTTAACTTAAAAACATTTATAAAGGGAAACGAATGACTACATGAAACAAATGAACTGTATTAGATCGCACCATAACACATCAAATCCGACTGAATCACATTAAGTCATACCAAATTGTCCTATATTAAAAATGTACTGTCCCTGAATTGTGTTGGAGCCCCTGTATCTGGATGCATATTGGATCATCTTAGAAGGGAGAGACGCACAACCCTGAGATATCACAGTCACAAGAATGGGACAGACACAAGGTCACTGTGACCTTGACCTTAGACCACCACAGAGCCAAAGTTGAATTTATGCCATATTTGATTAAAATTCGCTCAAGGCGTTCCTGAGATACATGTTCAAGAGAATGTGACGGACAGACAACCCCGAATCATCAATCTGTGATATCTGACTTTACTTTTAGATTAACAGTTGTTCAGTTCCTACACGACTGTCCTGTAGGAAATTGAAATTCAATTAATCACCCAGCCCTAACAGGACAGACCAGCTGGTCAGTGAGGAAACCCAATGATATAGTGCTGTAGGCAAAATAGATAAAAGGAAATATTTTTCATAAGAATGGAAAACATGTCTGGAGCTAATTCTCATTATATTGAATCTACAAAAGAGGGCACTAATCACACTAGAGGATGCTGTATGAAAGCAGAAACTCAAAAACTGTAAACATTCTATGGATGAACTTAACATTGTACAGTTCAGGTCATTTTTCTGTTCTGCTCACAACAGGACAATGAGGCAGCATCAAGTACGCTGACAGCTGTACTGTTCCAGGACACAGAGAGAGAGGAAGAGATAACATATTGGCGCCATATTGGGGAGGTTAAAATCCACCAGTAAACAAATACAATTTGTATCAAGAGATGCCGATTTCACTACAAAATCAACTGTTAATATTGTTAATACAATAACATCCACCAGAGGGCTTCATAACAACATATAGACATCTACAATTTCTGAAGAAACTCTGAAATTCTTTATAATTCACATCTGTTGTTGCCTAACCAGGGCCTGCATGTCCCTGTTGTGCCTACTCAAAAGATTAATGTCTTGTCATCGAGCTGATTAAATCATCACCAGTACCTGAATGTTTTTCCAACAAGTAACCACTATCATTTATAACAAACCAATTAAAATGAGTTCAGAAGTAAGCGAATCACTTTTGATTCTGTAGTGAAATCTGCATCTTTTAAACACACTTTATTTGTTTACTGGCAGATTTTTGACCTGATGAGTGCATGTTTCAATTAACTAGCCTATGACATATGATGGCCTTTAATTGCTGCATCATACCAAAACGGTTTGTGTATTTTAATAGATTAATTTGTGTGGACTGAATGTGGTTTGGTGGGCTGTCTCCAGAATCATATCAGGGACATCCCCTTCATTCTCTGTTTAATTGTTGGATTGTTCAAGGCTTGTTACAATGAGTGGCAGCAGGACATAAATGTTTTGTTGACAGAAGAAAGAAGGTACAGTGACAACGTTATTCAAAAACAGTTTTCGTCGCAACTGCTGCTTTTCAATATGCCAACTTTTCCACAAATTGCAAAAACTGTAAAGAGAGTAAAATAAAAAAAGAATTTTACATTCCAACAACCATGTGTTCTATCTTGTTTTTGTTTTTTTTACAATTATAATCCTGCAAGGGAAATGATTTTTTCCAGTCATATTACACACACAGTCCCTATGGACTGAGCTATTGCCGCCCAATAGAGGGACCAGTAGGTCATGAGTGCACTGGGTTTTTCCCAGACTCAGGACAGGGGTAAGACCTTAAAACCCCTCAGTGAGACAGGACTTTTCAGATACTGCATGTTGCCACTTTGCCCTGCAACTTTCCATTTCTGCTTGTGTTCAAATTACTTTCCAACTTAAACAGTTCTCAACACTCACTCAGCTGCTTCTCCATCTCCTTTAAGCTAACAATGCAATTTAGCTCCCATCTTACATTTTATTCTAAATCCCTAATCCTCTTTTCATCATCATGTCCCTTTTTTTAACAAACCTTGACATATTCCCCAATGACAATTTTCCAGCTATGTTTTTTTTGCATCAGCTTTTCAAAATCCATCATTCACGACACAATTTCTTCAAATATTGCCTTCTCTTGTTTTCAAACACGTCTATTCAAGTTATTCAAGTTAACTTATTTTTTCATATTTCGATATATATTGCCTCCACCTCCTCGGGTTTCGGATGCCTCCGGGACGCCTCCCTCGGGAGGTGTTCCTGGCATGTCCCACCGGGAGGAGACCCCGAGGAAGACCCAGGACACGCTGGTGTGACTATGTCACCCAGCTGGCCTGGGAATGCCTTGGGATCCTCCCGGAAGAGCTGGAGGAAGTGTCCGGGGAGAGGGAAGTCTGGGTGTCCCTGCTCAGGCAGCTGCCCCCACGACCCGGCCCTGGATAAGTGGACGAAAATGGATGGATGGATGGATGGATGGATGGATATATATTGCAGAGGACCAACATATCGCAATGCCAGAGTTTTCCAATATTGTACAGCCCTACCAAGAGTCTCTCTTCATACCCAAGCATTGTCACTTTGATTTCCAACTAATCAACATCTTCTTCTCACACTACACGTTACACTCCACTGACCTCACTCCGTGATGTTGATAGCTTTTTGATATAGTGGGTCCACAGGCCGCCCTGTTCTAACAGCGCTGTCAGGAGCGACAGGAGAAACGCTGTGTGATGCACTATAACTGAACTATGAGCAGGACGCACACAGTTTCACTGTTACATTGTTTTCACGTCACAGGTGACAATGAAAAAGCTTAAAATCACAAGTCTGAGGCTGCACGTAACAGATACTGTTGTAGGCTGATAAAGAAGTTCAGTGTGGCAAAATCCAATTCAACTGATTCTTAATTGGGATCAGCCCTATGACATCATCCTGTCAACACCATCATAAACTAATTACAAATAAACTAGATAGAGGTTTACTTGTATAGTTTCAACACAGTGCATCTCCTGCACGGCAAAGCATCGTCGTCACAAGAGAATACAGATGACAAGATTTCTTTTATAATTAATTATTTAATTACAAATTTGTTGTATGCAATTTGGCATTGTTGAGGTTCAAATATGGACGCACGGATAGCGAGTCTTTTCAGATTATAATGTGTCGGAGACACAGGACACATTCCTAGCAACATCACTGTATACTTAATTTCATCTCTGTTTCTTTTGACATGACTTCATTGCAAAGTTGTGATAGCAACTCATGAGCATCTTTCATTAGACATCCCGGCCTGCTAATGAATCGTGTTCCCTGATGTTGAATCAATATTTATCTTGTCTTAGTTTATCTTGAAGGCAAAGGCATTCATCCTCTTTCAGACTCACACCTACAATTTGCAGTTTTCTGGTAAAACTTCTAGGTCTTAGGCCTTTTCAGACATAAGAACGCTCACTCTGAAACATCAAAAGGCATTATGGGGTTGATTTCTACAGGTTGAGTATTACCTATCATAACCAGTTAACTGGCCTTAATGTGAAAAACAAGTTTTTGTATTCAATTGTTATACAACAAATAACAGGCCTAACAGTTTATTTAAATCCCCCACAGTAGCAGTAAACCTACAAACAAATAACAAATGCTTCATAATAAGCATTAATATAGGATATTTCTATTGAGATACATTTTCAGGTGCTTAAAATGCATGCATAGACATGCATGATATTAGGTATACTGTATCATCATATGTCTACATAACAATACACACTTAATACATGCTCTCCTCATGTATAACAAGCTGGACTGCAGTTTGTTATAAACCCCTTTACAATGTGTATATACACAAATTAAATGCACAGTATGTATTTTTGCCATTATGGATCTCTTAATCGAAACAAAAAACAAACGTTTGCTGAGTGTTCATTGCCGGCTATCTCTGGAGGAGAACTGGAAGCAGAGCCAGACCTTCTGGGGGAATAAACACCCAGAGTCACTCACATTTAGTTAACCCACAGGAGGAGAGCCCAGAGATTTACCGAATGGGAAAATGGATTCATATTCATTCCTGTTTATCAATGTGACTGCAGCAGTGCACCGCAAAAAGGACCTCCATTGATGGGTGTTTATGCTCTGTAATGTTGACTGCTGACTGGAGCTGGAGGGGAAGTGTTACATGTTACAGAGAGGAGAGGGGGGAAGAAGAGAAAGAACCAGAGTCTTTCACTGTTGTATGCTATTTTACAGCTGATGCACAGTAATCTTGCACTTTGCGGTGAATGAACACTTAAGTAACACAAATGATCCTGCAGTCAAACTTGCTTCACTGGTGGTGAATACACAATTAAACAAGCATCACTGCTGATGAAACTCTGACTTGACTCAGGCACAAACATTCACGAACAAGAGGGTATTTAATATGCATCAGATTTAGTTTTGTTCGCCAACTTGTCCATCCTAGAAGTAGCGAAGGCTGATCGAAGTGAACGCAGTCACCTTAAATAAACTAGTGGATTTGAAAATTGTTGGAAAGATTTGGGATAATGTAAGTATTGGTGGATACGTGTTTGGAGCACAGTGGAATGGTCTCTATGGGCGGGTGGGATGTGTTTTCATTCTATCTACTCACTCTGTGCAGCCAGAGTATCCACAACATATCAATCTTAGTTGCACAGATTCTGTACAGTTCAGCTCTCTCGCTCAGCATCTGCTAGACTCATCCCTCAATGTACTTAAACTGGAGACCTGATAAATACATGACTGAGTGAACATATGACTGATCCCATTCTTACTGCTAAAGCATTCTTCACATTAAGGTATACGTTTTCCTCTTTAGTCATATCAAATTCGTAATGAAGACATACTGGTATACGTGTGTGTCGTCGTTATTATTAGCATTACTTATGAGTATGCTGGTTTGGCCTTATGCTGTAGTCCATATCGACTCAGAGAGCCACACTGGCCCCGGAGACAGCAAGCCACCAAATTAGCCACGGTTGCTAGTGTGTGTGTGTGTGTGTGTGTGTGTGTGTGTGTGTGTGTGTGTGTGTGTGTGTGTGTGTGTGTGTGTTAGCCTAACAGTTACTTACGGGATGCTGAGGATGCAGCGCTGGAGGTGCTGATGATGCCACACAGGACTGGCAGCAGCAGCAGCACGGTCAGATGAGACATCTTCACAGAAAATCCTCAGTCAGAGAGACAGACTGAGACAATGAAGCGGAGCGGTGCGGTGCGGTGCGGTGCGGCTGTCTGTTGGTGCGGTGATACACAGCCAAGATGCCTCTTTCTTTATCAGCCGCGGTAATGAAAACAGAGGCTGTCCGTCCGCTGCGTCCTGTACGTAACGTCGTCTTCCTCCTCTCCTCGGTTATCAGCTTGCCCAGCGGCACTCCAGTAGGTTTTGACCGACAACCTCCGGATCGAGCCTGTGAAAATAACACGTTTGAGCTGCAGGCCGGGCCTCTAGCTCCAGGTGCATGGTCAGACAGGCAGACAAGAGCAATGAAACCGTTATAACTGCCTGGCTAATCAATACACCCCCGCTCTCTGTCTCACTTGGTATGGTCCGCACAACAATACAGGGCTCCTTGAAATAAGGAGGGGACAGAGGGAGCGGGAGGGTCCACACAGCCCCTCCCGGGAGGGAGCGCAGGAAACAGATCACAAAAAAGGGACACAAAGCTCAGCGTTTTCACAAGTGGGATATGAAAAATTAGGGAAAATAACATGTTTGGGAGACCTAGATGCTTTTAAAATATAACAGGGTAGAATAAAAAAATAGAAGAGAAAATTATGGCCCACAAAAGCTTGATATCAAACGTTAAGATAAAATTAAATAAATAATAAAAACAAGAACTACCAGCAGGTACATAGGCATGAATTCAAGATCAACATCAAGACATCCATAGACCAGACTGACACAGCAGCTGGTTTAATAATCGTGGGGTGGTGACATTTTAACAATTCATCAGATTTACTACATTTATGCAACTTTAAAAATGGAAAACAGTAGCATTAATATTATCTCAGGATTCAAGCTTCTCACCCTGAGCATGATGGATAGAAAAATGGCCGGCATGTGAGTATTGTCTTTAACTGAACTTTTGTCCAGGTTTGGTGGTTATGACATCTCTACACCTCAAGAGAGCAAACCACTTTCAACAAAAATGTATATATGAATTTCAGCTGGGCCCAATCTCAGGGCCATAGCTACCATCGGGCCCTGCACAGGCAGAGTTTGACATTTGTGCTGGGGAGGCCAAATATTTTATAACCAACGAGACTTTTATAAGACCACTTTGAATTTTCATATATCATGCAATAATTTTGTTGAACCTATTTCGGACTCAATGTAGGGACTTTTTTTGCCACTAGGGGGGGCAACACCCCGCCTGCCTCCCTGTTCCAGGCCTACGTGCACCAGGGAAGGTAAGATTAACCAAGTCGTATTGGTACAGGGACATGGGCGGGCAAGATGGGAGTGCATCAGTAAAGCAGCTGTAAATTGATTCAGTTTAGAAATTGAATCAAGATGCATTGGTTATTAAATTTTTTGCATCTGTAAAACCCAATCTATTTCATTATTAGATCCTTTATTCATTTGTTTAGAAATGGGACCAACCCAAAAAATATATATTTTATTACTCCTAAATTGGACCTAATATGCGTTAATGTGCACCAAGGATGTATAGTATTGCGTGTGTCACAGATGTATGGCTACAACTAACCTTATTACACACCTGAAGCGACAACAGGGTCTGACCGAGGAGAAGATTCATAAAACAACCAGTGTTACTACCCTCAAGAGTGGTGACGTTTTTTCCATACCCCGCTGGCTAAAAGCTCCACTCAGCTCAGCTATGTTACTGTCATGGCTGTTATTATGACAGCTAGACTGATGTCTGTTTACAGCAGCACGTGACTGCTAATACTGGTTTATTTATTTTTTTGTAAGGAGTTATGGAAAGGTTCATTCATTTGTATTGATCAATATAGATTAATATTGGTTTGTGCTACTCACAGGTGATAAAGCCTTCCAGTTGCTTTAAGAGCGTTAAGCATAGTTTTTCATATTGCACTGGATTGGTCTTGATAATCTTGAGATTCTTTACTTAATCCTTTATTCTGTTAGCCAGGTATATAAAAGTGTACTCAACATGTGTTCTTTTTAGGGCTGTCAAAGTTAAGGCGTTAATAACGGCAAATTCACTTTCAAAACACTGCCAGATGGTCGATAGGACAAAAGTTATCTGCACATACTGTCAACATGAAATGAGTTACCATTGAAGTACGTCCAGTCTCAAATATCATTTGCAAGCCAACGCAAGCTCATCCCTAAATGAGACCAAAGTCACCATGCCAACAACAGATAAGCTGAAGAGGTTGGCGAAAGTCCTGGAGAGAGAGAGGGTGATTGTGTGTGTGTGACACAGAGAGAGAGAGAGAGAGAGAGAGAGAGTGTGTGTGTGTGTGTGCGTGTGTGTGTGTGTGTGTGTGTGTGTGTGTGTGAGTGTGTGTGTGTGTGTGTGTGAGGGAGTGTGTGTGTGTGTGTGTGTGAGAGAGAGAGAGACAGACAGACAGACAGACAGACAGAATCAGGTTCCTAACTGAAGTACTTTTTCACTTGTATTACAGGTACATAAGTGAACTTCTGGGAGGAGAGAAGTTTCTGAGAAGTATTAAGAACATGAAAAAATACATAAATATATATTTAGAACAGAAAAAAATGTGCCAAAAAAATTGCGATTAATTTGCAATTCATCGCAAGTTAACTACGGACAAAATGTGATTAATCGTGATTTAAAAAAATAATCGTTTGACAGCCCTAGTTTTTTTTAATGCATCGGATCATTGACTGTGTACTGAGATGCATATCACATTGGCCTCACACCAGAGATGCCTAACCCTAATGTGCACACTACATGATTCCTTAGTTTGTGCCTAGTTACCATGTGGGATTTAAAGGATAAATTCACCCAAGGATGAAAATTCAGTCATAATCTACTCACCCTGCCGTATTTAAAGTCTGGTGAAGTTTCGTAGTCCACAAAACATTCCTGGAGCTTCACAGCTAAACAGCATCGCCTCGTTCACCTCAACAACTGAGGTAGCCAGGGACGTGTTTTAAAACCGCAAATGGCTTCACACAGCTCAGCTTGCAAAACCCAAGTCCCTGTAAGCCCCAAGATCCCAAACTGATTTAAAAAGATGTTATTTCAACCCTCAACCCTGGCTTAGCAAATACATTGAAGATTTCATCTTAAAAAAAGGGTGTACATAACTTTTTCAAATACATTTGGGATCTGGGGGCTTGCCCAACTAGCATTGAGTCAGGTACAACCAGAAATCATGAGAATATTCTTGATTGCCAAATGACGAATTGTAAGGAAGGCGCAAAAACACTACATCCATTTAGGTCCCGGCACACTCTGAAGAAGCAGTCAAAAAAGGAATTGTTGAAGTCAGTGTACAGATAGGAGGTAATGGACATTAACATTCAATCAAAAACAGAGTAGGTATGTAAAGATGTAGGGGAGCTAAACGGAAAATGTAAGTCACAATAAGTAGGCTGAGAATATGCACAGCAAGCTTAACTGCACACTTTTTACCATAGTAAAATATCCAATGGAACTTTGCAATCAGTGCCTTGACGCTGAGATAGTCGAGCATATTCTTACAACATGCAGGAAATGTACTTATGATTGACAAGAAGTGATGACACAATTCTGAGAACAGTCATAAGTTCCTTGGCTAAAAAAGCACAGCAAAGCAGGGGCGTCGCACCCGTGGGGGATGGTGTTTTAACACCCACACTTTTCCTGGTGAGAGGGTTCAACACCCACACTTTTTCTGCAGTTTTTCTGCAGTTTTGCACAAACGGCTCACTACAGTTGCTCAGTTTCTCTGGCCGCTCTAGTTTGCGCTCGCTGCAGCTGCATCCTCTCCCCCTCCCTCTCCTGTTACTGCTTGAAACTTGACATCGGCTTTGGGACTGACCGGCTGATGATGGGCTGTTCTGCCTCAAGTCCCGCCTCTCTTGCTGTGTTAGGTTTATTGTTCAGCTCGTGCTGATAAGGCGGGAACTACCGTAAAATACCAAATAATAATAATACCAGGCGGCAATTTGTTACAGGCGTTTAATTCCTTCCTCACAAAAATCCGGGATGAAAATGACACAAACTTCACCAGCTTCCCGGTGAATTATCTGGCATCCTTCTGGGCAAGAGTTGTCTTCTGTAAGTGAAGTTGTTGCGGCGGAGGAAACGATTTAGAGACCAGCACTCACAGATAACTCCTCATCTCTGCTGTCACTCACGGTGGCGTACATTTGTTTTGCCATCGCCCTGATCATTTTGCGGGACACTCTCTCGTGTTGTGCCCGTTTGCTGATAACTCATCCCCGCATGTTTATCTCAGGCTCCTCGCTAGCCTTCTTCCTGCCTCCACAGGCAGCCTGGCCCTGTTGCTGTCCTCCTCGGACAGACGCTGAAGCTCAGTTTGATTTTTTCGCCAATCTCTCACTCTCTTCTGGTCCACAGAGAAACGTCTAGCGGCTGCTTCTCCCGAGTTTTCCTCTGCATATTTTAAGACAGAAAGTTTGCAAATCGTACTTTTTATTTTTTTGCTGCACCGGAGCCATGGCGATCATCAGTGTGATACTGACTAGCAGAATAAAGCAAGCACAGCATGTGAAAAAGGCGAAGAAGAAAATTGTGCAGTGTCAGTGGTCGCGTCTTCGTCCTTAATTTAAAAAAATTTAATAAATCAGACTCGGCATTTATTTGGAACCAGCGGTTATATATCAAAATATACAGCTGAACTGGCATTTAGAGGTGACCCTGAGGTTAATTGAAACACGGATATTATTTGGTAATTTACGGTATCTACGTTCATAGTTGGCACCGGCACATATCCACCTAGACATATAGACACCTCACTGAGCACTAATAATAACAATCATGACCAAAA
>CAEMYA010000341.1:1011781-1071430 GCA_903131615.1 Diplodus sargus | reverse complement strand
ATTATTATTATTATTAGTAGTAGTAGTAGTACTTCTATTTTTCTGCATATTCTTGACTTTGAATGGGAGCTGCTGCAAAGTATTTCTGTTTCTGATTCATATATTATGCCGTCAGTTGTTCATATTTTAAGTTAAATTAAATGAACTAAGACAGATGTCACATTTACATGTCAGGGTGTGGTTATTATAGACACAGATTCAATATTTTTTATTTATTTATAATATTATTAATCATTACAGTAACAGTTCATGTTATATGTCAGGACATCAGTGAAGTGAACGTCAGTGCCGACACAGCGTAACTGGTTCAATATTTTTAACTCATGTGACTGGTTGATTGACACAAAATGTTGCTTTGAGCATCTAATCAATTCTTTTCATTGGCTTTGTATGTCATCTAGTCCTGCAAACAATTGACATCACGTTTAGTCCGACCAAAGCATTATTGGTAGGACAATCACTGGTTTTTCAGTTAATTTAGTTTTAGTTGTTCAGTCTGATTTCAAGCGAGAGGCAGAGAGACGCATGTCTGAGCACAGTGAGAGTGTCCGAGCTTCTGTAAGACGAGAGGGGATCCCCGCGCTCTCTCTGCTTGATGAGCCGTCATCGCCATGGGCCAGAACATCAGTACTATCCTTTAAAACATTCTCTTGCCTAAATTGCGCATTGGCAACGTCCTCTAGCAACACTGAAGCAGCTATTATATCATGTTTCACGGCCATTACACACGGCTACAGCCCCTATAGTGCCGCTAACACCTGAAGGATTCTTAATCCTCAGTAATGCAGTAAAATAGGCTTTATTTACATTTATAAATATTATGTATTTATTTGTTTATTTGAATAAGCATCATTATTATAATGATCATAATGCACACTGACAGTGGCCTTTCGTACACCATATGTACTCATCAGGATCTTCTGATGCCCTGAAGCTCCAGGCTCTGCCAGCAGAGGTCGCTTGCTCCAGCACGTCTGCCAGTTAATGCCAACAGAGCTGCACATTAATCCAAAACACAGGTGTCTGTCCCTCAATGGTGTCTACTTCACTGCACAAAAAGTCATAGTATTTGTCCGATATCTATATAAAAAAATTCTCCTGGTTAAGTTGGGGCAAAGCAGGACTTGGATAGGGTTGGGAAAGGATTTGTTGACTTAAAGTACCTGTTTAACGCGGCACAAACGCATCCAAACGTAGTGACTTCACCTCATAAAAATATTCATTTGAATTGTTCAAACGGGGGGTGCTGTGGTGCACAGAGGAGAAGAGAAATATCTGCTCACTCCTCCGAGATAATGACTTACGTACCAACACCACAAATACTGCTTGTCACTGTCACTCAGCCATGCAGCCATGCCCATAATTATTTGTAACTGTAAGCCTTAATATAATTTAAACCGGTGAATTTAAACCAGTATTACAAATTCAACCCTGTGCAGTTGTAAGGATAAATTAGGTACAGAGCCCAAAACAGATTTTTGTTCCAGGCTGTAAACATGTTTATTTCTGCTATGAAGTTGGCCATTTTGTCATGGGACTGACTTGCTTTTTTGGAGCCAGCCTCAAGTGGCCATTCCAGGAAGTGCTGTGTTTGGTACTTCTGCATTTGCTTCAGTTCTCAGAACGGGAGTTTGGTGCTTGGCCAAGAAGATCCCACCGTAGAAAGAAAGCTGTAGCTTTTTGGATCTGTGTCCAGCAGCAGCATGAGCAGTTTAAATACCATTTTCACGTGTCCCAGTGTACATCTGAGTATGTCTTTTAGCTGATTAAACCAGCCCTGACATGGAAGATGACATGGCAGCAGGGTGAACAGACTGTGTCTGGGTGGGTGTTGCCTTTTAGTGTCTTTGGGCTCTGTGCAGACATCTCACTTCACTGGTGTCGCTGATGCTCTGTAGATGGTACCAGTGATGCTCTGATGGTTTTAATGACCCGCTGTAGAGTCTTCCTGTCCTGGGCCGCGAGGAACTATGTCAGTTTGTGATGTTTCCAGTCAGGATTATTTCTACTGCTCCTCTGTAAAACCTGACCAGAGTCTGACTCTGAAATTTAGTCTTCCTAAGTTTCTGTTGGAAACTTAGGAAGAACCTAAATATCCCTGACGTTCCACCTTCAAACAGCCTCATTTGGCCATCAGTGAAAAAGCTACTTAACCTCCCACTTTTCTATAGGAACACATATTTCCTACGGGCACTGCACTAGTTAAAATAAAAGCCAAATTGTTATTTCTATAACCAATGGGGCATTTACACATTTTAAATATGAGTTAAAATAAAAGAGACATAGTCCACTAACTTAATGGAAGTCCAGTACTAAACTGCTGTAGTACCCCTTAACAAATATGTTTTAAGTGTTAAGCCACAGAGCAAATGTATAGTTACAAGAGTACTTTTAAAGCAGCTGTTAAGCTGTTATTTAAAAGAGCCAGTGTCAGTTTGTCATGTTCTTAGCAAAAATTTGGCACTGACTCAGACTGTATTGACGATAAAGCCTGTTTCATCACACTGTTTCAACATTATGTATTATCACTACACCCACATACCATTAAGACTTGACACTGATTCACCAGAGGAATGTGCTTAGCTGACAGGAAATGTCACCAGATGTTCTGTCAGAAAGGAGAAATGATCATTCGTCAAATTCCACAAAATACGCAAGTACAGAGAATTATATCTAGTGTGTTATGTGATTTATATGTGAATCCTTAAAAAGGACAGATGTCACAGGAGAACAGTTTGATTGCATCATGTATTGAAGGATTAAGAGACAGTACATTTTAAAGCACTTTAATATAATGTATTTCATTCAAAAGACAGGATGTATCAAATGCATCACAATTCATGCAAAATGACATTTGCATCCAATATAAAATCAGCAAAATTAGAACACTCAGTATATGGATGTAATAAAGAAATTATCTTTAATAATTTTGTATCTTCTTTTTTATTGTTTTTTCAGAATAATCAGAATTTACAGAATAATTGCACTTGCAGATTGCCTAATATGTTATATGAAACATATCTTCCCACATGGATACCAAAAACAAACAAACAAATCAGAAAAGGAAGCAAACAGGCAAAACTAAAAGAAATTAAAATGAATAAAACAAGAGAAACAAAAACAGGTGCTGGTGCCAGTATTTACAGATCAACTAGGTCAGACAGTGCTTTTTAATATGACCAAATATGCAATTTCCTCATCACCATGCTACAAAGGCAGTATACAAGTGTAGAACTGCAGGGAATGTGATTGTTTAACATGAGAAAGGAATGGGGTCCACATTGTAGAGATTTGTTTTACAGATCCTTAGAGAGTGTGCCCATTTCTTCCAAATGAATCCAGTTTAAAGGTGATTTAATCCAAAACACCATTCTGTCAATTGCTTTGACAAAAGCAGTTACATCTTTCTTAATTTTGGCCAGGAGTAACATAGGTGAAGAAACTCCAAACAGGGCAGTTAATGGGTCTGGTCGCATACAAGGTTAAGCTGCATGAAGTCACAGTGTGTGTGTGTGTGTGTGCGCGCGTCTGTGTGCGTGTGTGTGTCTAGAACTAGTACTCATAAGTAGAATGTGGTGTCTTCTGTGATGTGGTTCTGGTGCTCTGGCTGTTGAGGCTCACACGTCTCTTCAGACAGGGGATATTCTTTGCCATCAGCCTTCTGAAGTGACTCTGGAACTTCTTTCCAACAAATGTGTAGAACACAGGACTAATGCAGCAATACAAATAGGCTATGTTCCGGGTCACATACAATGCGTAGTCCAAACTCTCCTCTGCAGAACACGAGTTGTCATCCTTACTTGATCTGGAGATCTGAATAGCTCGAAGGAGGATGACGATATTGTAGGGCGTCCAGCAGATGAAGAAGGTGAAGATGATGACAAAAATGAGCTTGATGGCGCGGCACTTCTCCTTCATGCGAGTGGACAGGATGCGTATGGTGATGCTGATGTAGCAGTACATCACCATGAACAGAGGGAGAAGGAAGAAGAGCAGGAATTGTTGGTAATACGTGACCAGACGCCAGCGTGCCATGGTGCTCTCAGGGTATCCTGACTCGTCACACATTAGCCCAGAGAATGGATTCTCTGACAGGTTTTTGAGAACTAGTTCTTTGATACTTGCTATGATACTGATACACCAAACTACAACGGATGCAATGATGGCATATGCTCTTTTCCTGCTCTTGGCAGCTGCCACCGCGTGCACCACTGCAAGGTATCGGTCAAAAGTCATGAGTGTGAGGAAGAGGATGGAGCTGTAGAAACCAATGAAGTAGGCGCTGCTTACTATCTTACACAAAGCCAGACCGAAAATCCACTGAGACATATGGTAAGTGGCCCAGAAGGGGAGACTGGAGGCAAAGAGAATGTTGGAGAGGACCAAATTCAGGAGGAAGATGTTTGTCACTGACTTGAGCTCCTCGTACTTGTAGATGATGAAGAGGACGAGCCCATTGCCGAGGTAACTCAGGAGGAAGTTGACATAGTAGAAAACTGGGATGATTGTTGCACCAAAGCTGTTGAGGGATTCCTTCGAACACAGCTGGACAGGCTGACTGAACACGTAACTTGGGTCAGTCGCATTTTCATAGTCATATTCATCTCTCATGGACAGGTAGCGCTGATACCAGTCGTCATCATTGCTCATGGCTGGAGGTTGTCCTGTGGCACATTGACGAAAAAGATCTGTGTTAGTCCTTTTGCACTTAGTTTAAAAAAATGCTCTAAAAAATGCAACACTTTCTAATCACGTCAGCTGAACCAGAATTCCGCTCAACTGTCACACACAGCAAATGAGCCAGATGTCCAATGAGTGCATGATTGGTGGACAAATGTAAGTTCTTGTTGGGTAACATGTCATGTAAGTTAGCTAGTAAGTTATTCTAGAAGAAAAAGTCCTGAAAATCCTGACAGCAAACAATAAATACTTTTGCCAGAGTCTTTTACACAAATAGCTGTACTTGATTAAGGAACGAGTGGATGTTTGACACGTCTGCTCACAGGAACAAGTAGTTCCTCATCTTCCTCTCTGCAGTTGGCAAATTGGTCAGATCTGCTCTCACTTCTGCTTTAGCTGTCAGAGAGATGTTTTTTTGGTGCATTTGTTATAACTGTATATTAATATGTATTATTTATAGCAAGGCTGGTAGGTAGGCAGGTATTTTGTAATAAACAATCAATGAGCTAGGTGTTAACTATTTATAAAGTGAGATTTGATGAAAAGTTACACATTTTTTATAAACTCATAATAGGCCTATAAATCAAACAGATTTTAAGTTATTTTACATATTTTTAGAAAGATTCACCCACTCATTTGCCCTGTGAAAGCACGGTGAGTCATTTCAGGACTCCAGTCATCATGACTTTCAGTGGAACATCGTCAGTGTTTGTCATCTGTTTAGACCAAATGTTGCTGTGGGTTACAACATGGGGTTAATGCGGTATCAAAGGCAGCTAGATGCATTTTAGTTTCTTGGAGACGTTTCTACTTCAAGAAACTGAAACAAGTCCAGTTGCCTTTGATACAGCACTCTCTCATGACCTGGATGACTGAGAACATTCATCAACATATTACTGCAGTTGTAGTAATCATCCAAATGCACAAAACTTAACAAATGTGACAAAAAGTGTGTGTGTGTGTGTGTGTGTGTGTGTGTGTGTGTGTGTGTGTGTGTGTGTGTGTGTGTGTGTGTGTGTGTATATGTGCGTGTGTTATAGCCATGTCACGTACCAAATTTCTGCTGACTAGAGTGAAACCTGTGGTTGCCAAAGCTTGGGGAAATGTCTGGACTGTCTCGAGCAATCTTACTTATGTAGAGCCTATAAGAACTCCATTTCTAGACTTTTTCTCCATTAGCGGAGTAGAGTATAGCACTGAGGTGCGACACTTGAGAACATGCATGTAGTCACATCTTTTGAGAGTGCTGCATAATATCCGACCCAAAGAAATCCATAGTCCAGCAGCATTTAACAACTACAAGGTGCACTATGTCGTTTTGGGGGAGTAACTTTGATCAGAAGAGAACGGTCTTCACTTACTGGATAAACTTAACAAACAAACTGACCTTAAAGGACAACACAATTTATACTGTTTTACTTTGTTTATATGTGGCGGACCCTGCCACCTTTCATTTGAAAAAAAAAAGAAAAAAAAAGACATATCCCAAGTTTGCAAGAAGGCATAGAATTTTAAAAAGAGATTCCTATGGAAAAAATACAATAAAATAAACATCTTACCAGTGACTGATTCCAGGTGTGCAGTGGAAGTAGGAGAGAGTCAGGAGTGTTCTGAGCTGCTGACTGAGCTGAGTTGAGTTAAGTGGCAAAGACACCAGCATCCACTAAAGGGGCTGTCCTAAAACTGCTGTCGTGTAGTGTCTGTGTGATATTTAAAGAAAGTCAAATGCCATTTAGGCTTTAACTGTATTGGCTGTTATCCCTGCTGAATTAATATGCAGGCTAAAGGTTATTTCATAAATGTGTGGTAAACTTTGTGCTTTGCTACATTTAAGGTGCCCTCTTTAGTTTTGGTGACACAAAAACACAAAAATGGTCTGCCACAAGGTCAGAGTTGGCTGGTGTGAAACCTGTCAAAGGTCAGGTTTCACACTTCAATTCTACATTTTAGTAGTAGTATTAGAGGTAACCTGGATTTAAGGTTTGAGCGTAATATATGAGAGGAATCAGGAACAGTGTTTGACTTGTTCAGTAACAAAAGCTTATTTCAGTATGCTGATCTTGAATAAGTCTAAACTTTTAAAACACTTACTAACACTTACTAAATAGGAAACTGGAGTCTATACACTGGTCAGATCTTAAACCCCTTTGCCTTGTCTTGATGAACCAGCTTGGACACCTGGGATATATCAGACAATTTATACCAGGTTCAAACCACTGCAATATAAATGGATTTTGTGCATGGACATTACACTGTGTTTTTAGAATGTAATAATATTAACCTTCCACACACAAGTGGTTTCGAGAAATAGATGAGAAATTATATGGAAGTGGTGTAATACACCAAAGGAAACAAGTCTCATCTGAAGGGGTTTGCTCTTCCTGCTGCTTTCTGCTTTGCATATCTTTCACACCATCTTAAGACTTCCTCTGAGCTTTTTCATAAATCGCTGCACCTGCCCAGGCACCTGGGTGTGATAGTAGTGAGGTGCTTGCGCTATGTCTGTTCATATTTACCATTATGAAGTGGGGGTGGGCAGTATACTGGTTTCATCACTGTCACTGGTGTCACATTCTGCTACATTACAACATGGATTTACAACACTGTCAGCACCTTCATTATTTAAAAAAAAATGTAAACATTTACTCATAACACTGGAGTTACATCCAGGAACTACTGTACTGTACTGGAAGTGCTCTTACCTTTACACTTTTTTTGGTACATGACTCCATATCTTATTTTTTTTTCTTCCTATGTCTACTTTGCTGTCTTGAATCCATAACACTAAAGCTGGTATTACACCTAATCTTATTACACATCGTCTTACTGTGACAGTGATGGTGAATATGACAGTGAAGATAAAGCTTATTCCCTCATCTCCCTCCCCACCCTTTTCCAAACCCGTGTTCTCTCCGCTTCCATCAGTTTACTGTGTGTGGACACACGACAAAGACAAATAATCTGTGAGTAACTGAACGAGACCCAAAGGTAAGATTTTCTGTCTGTTTTAGTTTGGTACAATGCATATATTTGTGCAGTATGTCTAGTACTCTATCATCTCATTTTTCTGTCACACGTAAATGTGATTTATGGAGCGACATGTATAGTTTTTCCACACTTAAGTGTTTCTGAAGGACACCATGTTTATTTTTTATATGTCACTGTTTAACAGCTGAGTCACTTTGTTTGCAACAAATCACATTCCCATTTTTCTGTGTGCATTTTTTGTCGATATTTATTTTTGCAATACTGTATGACAGTGAAATGTGTACTTGCTCCAAAGCTGCACATGGTAATATATTGTATTAATGCTTACATCCATTTATGTATGCCTATACAATCATTCGTTTAGTCTGATAATTTATTCATGTAGCGTGTATTTGCTTGGATACTATTCACTTTATGCCATTCCATTTGAAACCATTTTACCTGAAGGTTACTTTCTGCATTTCACTTCATCAAAAGAAACCATATAAGAAATGTATTCCTTTGCTTACAATAAGGAATTACCTGCCTCAGTCTGGTGAGCATTAACAGTGTTATGAATGACGCAGTGTTGATTAGGAGCATCTCGTCATTGAGCTGTATCAGCATAATAGCTTTGAATGTGGCCTTCACTGATGTTTCCAAAGAACAGGAAGTGGTTTCCTCACCAGTGTTGCTGGGTACTCAGACCTATAGTGCACATTCAGCACTTAACTGCAGTATCACAATTGCTGTAGGTTATTTATAATTTAACTTAAGCATTGTTACCATGTTTGGTTACTCTGACGAAGAAAAAGAGAGGTCATGTGTTCAAAATGGAGTCAGTCACCAGAAGTTAATCTTAATATTTCACAACAATGGAATAAAACTTGTGTAGGTTACAGAAAGGTAAACCTAATGACGGGCTTTGCTACCAAATTATGTCATATCACACACATGCACATACATGATAAGATGTCCTAGGCCTGTCAGACTGGCGCTAATCTCAGCATAATCTGATAAGTAAACATCAGCCTGGCTCACAGTAAGTGGTTGTGACAACAGTATCCAGCTGCATGCATCTATGCCATATGCACACACAAGAAATGTAGCAGATTGTTAAGTATGGATGTGTCAAAGTGTGGAATATTGCTGTACTATGTACGCTCACATGACTCAGTAAGAGGTAATATTGTGCTCATTATTTTAGCATTTCATCAACACACACACGTTTCTCACAACAAACACAATGCTTACCCAGGCGCCTGGCTGGGTGTGTTTTGTTGTCTGGTGGTCTACTTCTCCTTACAAAAATAATATTTAGACAATGTTATATCAAATCATGAAATGAGGATAGGTCTGTGACAAACTCACCATTAATTTGACTTTGAGTACTTTGAGCACATCAGAAATAAATCACAGGATTTTTTGTCAGACAGTAATGGTAGTGATGCATTTACCACTCCTCCTTTGCATAAAGTTGAGATGAAGGCCACCTTATGCAAACAAGGTGTAACCAGCGTGACTTGCTTCCTCCGGAAACACACGAAAAAAATATAAAAACTAACTGCTGTCGATCTAAAATGAAGACCATATTTACCATACTGTATGGCTTATTTCTCACCTAAAATGTCTTTAGAAACACATTTCAGTGGAACTATTTTTGTAGTATGAGAAAGTTTCCAAATGAGCTGTCACATTGGCCTGTTTTGATATTTGGGAGCAGAGAGTCCACAAGTGGCATTCATCCATTCAGGTGTAGCCAGAAATTGTTTACAGTGACTGTTATTCAAGTGTGCAATGATGGAGTGCGGCAAAAATCCTTGCTTCTCCAAATCTCTCCAATCAAGTTGGCAAGTTGGCATGAGCCACAAAAGCTAGATCTATGGGAAATATGCAAGGTTGAAAGAATTATCAATCACCATTCAGACGCACATCACCTTACCTGCTCTCTGCATCCAATTTGTGTGTGCTTTTGTATTGCAGACTATCGAGATGTCTGGCTCTACCCAGGAAGAAGAGGAGTTGCCTGCCAATCATACAGGTCAGAACAATGCAGTCATTAATCACTAAAATGCCAATCTAGTCTCAATCAGTATATATACTAATTTGATTCAAAACATATCGCATCACAATGAAAAGGTTGATTAGGGCACCAAATGATGTGCATATGATGGTCTTAATGAGCTAATGTTTTTGTGGCTATTTCTGCACATCTGCAGGCCCAAAAGGTGTAATTAATGACTGGCGAAGGTTCAAACTGGACAGTGTGGATCAGACTGTCCCTCAAAGCAAAAGAGAGCTGCTCAGACAAATGTCCAGTCCACGAGAGGACGACAAGGAGAGACTCAACAGAAAGGTGAAAAAAATCACTCTCAGTACTCACACACACAGGAAAACATGGCAGTAACGGATTTTGTACTTAATGGGAGGATAATTTAACAACAATTGTGCTGTAGTAGATAATCAGAATCATAGACTGGGGAATTGGAGCGGAGACATCGTTTTAGAGAAGAGAAATAATAAAGAATAAGAATGAATGTAAATGATGTTTATGTCCTCGACTTTAGATGAGTGTTCAGGAGTATGAACTAATCCAGGAAGAGGATGAACGCTGCCTGAAACGCTACAGGAAACAATGTATGCAGGAAATGCACGAGCGCCTGAGCTTCGGTCCGACGTTTGAAACAGTCTACGACCTGGAAAGTGGAGAGGACTTCCTGGAGGTCATAGAGAAGGAACATCGGTTGACCGTTGTGGTTGTTCATATCTACCAGCACGGTGTCAAAGGTTAGCTCACTGACTCATCAAGATACAGTACAGTTTTATTGATCAGCTAGCTTCACAAGCTGAAATAAAGATGTATTCATGGGGGATGGTTCTCTACAGTGCGGTTTACTAACAGTGTATGTATACATTATTTGTCCTCTGTCAGGCTGTGATCAGATGAACTCATGTCTGGACTGTCTGGCTACAGAGTACACCAGTGTTAAGTTTTGTCGCATTGATGCGGTGGCATCAGGTGCTGCTGAGCGCTTCTCCCCTGAGGTCAGTAAACTGTTACAAACAAACACAGCAATGAAAATGGTGGAGGTAGATTATTAATAACAGAAGAATAAATTGCACTTTCCCCCATTTAGACATTTGCCTGTAGCATAACTTCTAGTGGTAATTCAGATTCAGATTCAGAATACTTTATTAATCCCCGGGGGAAAATTGTTTTTGTTCCAATGCTCCGTGCAAAGTAGAAATAGAAATACAGCATGAATGGAAACAAACGACAAAGATGATGATGTAAATAGAAATAAATATTACAGTAGAGATTAAAATAAAATAAAATAAAAATAAAATAAAATAATGGATAATAACGGAATAATAACAGACTTCATAACGGCAAATCATATTAAACCAGAACCAAAAACCACTGATTTTGTTAGTTAATACAACTAAGGAACTATCTTAATTCAAATGCTCTTTAAAAAAAAAAAAGTAGTATCTGAAGCTGTCACAGGCCTCTAATATGCCTGTCCAATCATTTGAATTGGCCCATGACAAAAGATTGGACAGGCTACCTGTCGGTGTACCTACACACACCTCATTGTGCATGACTGGAGTTTTCCAGAAGGCTTGGTGGATATACTGCTAAAGCTACTAGCAATAGAAGAGAAAGTGCAGCTGTAATTTCCCAATATTAACATTCTAGCTTGCCAGAAATGCGTGCTAACAATAGCCACATTCATTGTTTACCTTCATTATGACAATGCTAGGTGTTGTTTTGCAATCTTAAACATAAGGTTAAGCTTGTTGGATAGGGTTAGCGATGACAACGATATGCTGCACCCACAGTGATTTAAATCATGCTTCAAAAATCACAAAAGTGGTGTTCATCTGTGAAGATTATCAAAATGTATAGTAGTAGTAGTAGTTATAGTAGTAGTAAGGATCTCTGGCAGGTATTTCAGGCAATATTCCAAATATTCCAAACCATTTTCATAAAGCCAAAGGCTTTTTGTTGAGGGAATCATAGTGATGCTAACTTCTGGGTTAGCCTACAAAAATATGCAGTTGCTACACCAGGCTACAGCTTTTTGGGAGTGAGGTGTGTTTGCAACATTGTGTTAATACGATCGTGGCATTTAACAGAGTTGTTTATTTCTGTATTTATTACTACACTACTAGAGCTGGCGGAACATGGTAAAGTAGCTGCTGTCCAGCGGCTGGACATTAGCTCTGGAGGGAGGTACTGCAGACCTTACCAACCCCAGCCTTAAAAGCTTCTTGCTATGTTCATTGTTTGGTTCTATAACCGACAAATGCTGTTTCATTTGGCAAAACTGATGGTAGCTGGCTAACAGCAAAAAGCTGCGTTTGTCTTTGTCCCTGTGGAATTAAAAACTCAAAACTCTTGTTTCAAATGATTACTATGAATATCAATATGTTTTATTGTAACCTGCTTTATGCCAGAGTGGAAGGCTTGCCATATGTAACAGCTCTAACTAAATAACTAAATGTATTTAAATTATTTCAAATGCATCTGAATAATACATTGTTTGGTCAACTGTTGTAACAGCATAACAGAAACTGGAGTGGCACTGACTCCTTGTACTGAAACAAGTTGAAAAGAAATGTTGCTACATGATGCTGAGTACTGAAAAAAAAAGATGCTGAGTACTGACTTTGTTAATACTAGTGTCAAAGTAAATGTTGATTCTTTCTTCATCCTTTCAGGTTCTTCCTGCTTTGCTGGTGTACAAAGCTGGTGAGTTACTGGGTAACTTCCTGGCTGTTACCAAACACTTCAGTGAAGATTTCTTTGCAACGGATGTGGAGGCGTTTCTCAATGAATACAGCTTGTTACCTGAAAAGGAGTTTGCAGCGTGTGCTGATGAGGAGGACGAGGGAGGAGATGTGGAATAGAATGAAAAGGATAGAGGAAAGAGAAGGGCGTGATAGTTAAGAGAAAAGGAGGACTTGTAGTGGAGGGGAGTGGATAAAAGCAGAGACAGTGGAAACAGAAGGAGGAAATGTACTGGAAATGAGAGCTGAGGAAAGGAAATGGGTAAAGAACTGAAAACACCCACACACAAACCCACACACACAGGGGTTAAGAAAGCATTTACATTGCATGTGCAGATGAACACACACAATAGTAAAAATCCATCAGCACCCACTGACTGCTGATTGTATTTAGAAGCAATTAGTTGTAAATGAATGTGGCAATGTGAAATACTGCTTCACAGTCACATCAGAGCTCTACAATAAAAGAATTCTTTACTAAGGTGCTCTCTGTCTGTGTCTGTCTTTGTAACAGTGAACAAGAGCAATGGGAATCACAGAGTAACTCATGATATGTTTCACAAGTTCTAACTGGTTAGTTAGAACTGAAGAAGAACCTTCATCAACATCATGATCTGATTAACAGAAGAATGCAAGATACCCCTGAAATGGCGAAGTTCAGTTACTATGTATTTATTTATGTTTATATGTGGCAGACCCTGCCACCTTTCTAGCTCCAAACAGTGTTCTGGGACCTTGCTCTCCTCTGAGAACAGCTGGTTTATTCACTGATGGAAAAAGTTTGGATTATCGCTGCATTAATATTGCAAATATTACAATTCTTTTCAATTTCTTCCCCTCTTGACGAGAAGTCATTTAGTGAGTCTGGTTTGTCTAATTGTGAAGGGAATCTGTTTAGAGCTGTCTCGTGTTTTGACAAAAACAGCTCACCACTTCTAGTGTATTGTTAGTCAAATGACAAGAAGTAGTGGAATAACTATTGCTGTATCGACATTTCATCCCACACCTATTGTGCAGGCCGCCATTGGACTGCAACAGCAGTAATGGTGTGGTATCTGAATTTATGATCATTGGAGCCATTTTAATATAGGACTTGTCTTTCAGCAGGACAACTCTATTGCAATATATGACCGTAACGCACTAGTGTATGGTGTGTGCGGAACAATATGTAATGATGGAGGGAAGTGGATCTACCAGGTAAACTTATATCTGAATTCCTGATGAATCAACATCCATCTCTGTGTCAGATGTCTTAGTTTTGTCTGCTGGTGTTTTCTTTTTGCATGTTTATTGCCATTGTGCTTCTCTCTAAAATGATATGAAAGTGGCTGTAGCAAACAGTTAAGTGTGTCAATTAAGGTAACTAATCCCTGAACGGATTCCCGGAGGAAAATTTTTACTGCTCAAAGCTTGCTCCTTTATAGCTATGGAGCCGTTAAGGAGCTCAATGAAAGTTCTCATTTCAGTCTTGTTGTCGTCTTTCTTTGGTCTCAAACATTTCTCATTTGTTTCTCCTAAAATTCCTTAGGAGCAATAGGTGAGACTTGAGACTTTACCGCTTAAACCTTGCTCCTTTCCAGTACTGGGGAGACATTCTGAAACTTACAGGGAGCCACAGTTGAGATTTTCTGCACCTGTTTCTCAGGAGAAACAATTGAGAAACAGGAGAAATCAGCCACAGCCTCACTTAGATCTCATAGTTGTCTAGGAGAAATAAATGAGACACTACTGAGGTCTCTTTTCCTCTGGGTTGTCATTTGGTAACTGCACACTTTTTTATGTGGGCATTATATGGGCCTTTAAGACCAGGATCAGGTATTCATTCAGTGTGTGAATGACACACAGTAAGGCTGGTAATAACACTCACTACCTTTCATCCCATATCATTTAAGTGTGGTTAAAGCCCACTGAAAAGCTGCATTAGTGATACATTTCTATACAGTCCTGTGACTGAAATCTGTAAGAATGAATGAGGGCACAGGAGGCTGTTGATCTGCTTGTGTACACCAGCAAGATGATAACCCTATCTACTATATATATGTCGAAATCCTGGCAGAGACATTAAAATCATGTGAATTAGGGGATTCTTCTACAATATTGTGGTGGTGTGCATATGTGATAAGGATTATGTTCCAAATAAATCTGATGACTGACTTACAAACTGATCCAAAGAGGCCTGACAGATTATTACACACGTATCCACAAGAGGGAAATCCAGAGCCGTAGAGAAAAAAGCATAGTCTGGAATGAACGATTTCTATGGATGCCTTCAAGTTTGGCATGATTTTAATGGAATGTGGGAGAGACAGGAACAATGAAAATAGTCAATATCCAAATCTGCAACCGTAATAAGACTATTTCCAGAATGTACAACAGCATTATTCAGTCCAAGCATCCAGGGGTTTGTAGAGTGGTAATGACACTTTTGTCCTGTCATTTTGTTGTGTTGATTCACACTCTCAGGCTTGAAATCATTTGTTTAATCAATCACTTGCATTTGTTTAAGATGTCAACAGATTCAATCTATTATTTTCCACACACAAATGAATGCCCTTTAAACATGCTCAGGAAGAACTTTCAAGATCAGAGGCTTGTAACAGAGGATGTGGTATTTGGTCTACCACTGCTCTTACCGCTTAAGCTTGTGCAACCAACAGCGACAACACTGCCTTCTGGAGTATTCATCATCCACAGCATTATTTTCATGTGCATCACAGTCATTGGATAAAACCAGCATTTTAAGCAACACATTTGAAATTTGATTTTTGCTTTTAACTATATTTTGTGCTTTTCTTTGTCATCACGTGGCAGCAAAATGCATGCCTGAACCTCTGTTGGGTCAACAGAGGTACTGACACTGCTGGGTTGATCAGCAGTTTGCACACCAGTCTTGGTAATTACTTCTGTCACTGTGTACTCGTTAATAGTTTGCCACAATGCAAAGTCTATTATCTGTAAGTGTAACTCCCTCAAGGCACGAACAACACAAGTGGCTTTCTTGGTACTGGTTTATTTGAAATTCCCTCCAAATCCACCATGAAAACTATAACATACACACACAGTATTAACGATTACATCAGCAAATTAAACATAAACACGAAAACACACACGCAAAGTAAAATACAGAAAAAACACATTAATTACCTTGTTGGCTGTGTGCCGTGTCACGGAGGAATTCTCAGTGGTCTTCGGATGTTTCTTGAACACTTAATCACTTTATAACCACTTAAATTGGTCCTTAAATTCACACTTCACTGTTTAGCTTAACTACAGCACATGTGCCTCTTCACCTTCTCATGTTTTCTTCTGACTCTCTGGAACAGCACAGCAAAACACAGAATGTCAAAATAAAAGTGGTATTTTCAAAGTAAAAGTTGACAGCCCTCTTAAGCACCACAAATACAAAGGAACTTGAAACATGTACAAAATGACAATAATATTATAAACAGTGATAAATTATGACTATCAGCTACACTCCCACCAAATCACACAAATCTTATCATGGGATTTCTCTTAATACAATACTGTAATCAAGACGCATCAATTTCCTAATGAAACATTTCTGGTTATTAACTATCTGACATGGAATTTCAGTCAAACATCTTAGTCTGCTTCAATCAGAGTAACAACCTTCCGTACAGGTCTCTCAAGTAACACTGTTTTAGTTGTTGGTTTCCCCTTTTTGTCAAATGTGGTATCACTAACCACCAACTTTAGTTTTCTCACCCTATCATCTGACCCTGGGTAAACCTCTGTGATTCTAGCTAGCTTCCATTCGTTGCGTGGTGCCATAGCCTCTTGTAAAAGGACAATATCATTGACCTTCATGTTCCTTCTGTTCTTATATCATTTCTGCCTTGATTGTAAGTTCAGAAGATATTCCTTCTTCCATCGTGTCCAAAATTCGCTGGTCAAATACTGTACCCGGCGCCACCTCTTTTGAAGATAAAGATCTTTCAAATCAAATTGTCCAGGTGAGGGCAGAGTGACCGCAGACTTCATTGTGAGGATATGGTTCAGAGTTAAAGGTTCCGGTCCAGATGGGTCATTCAAATGCTCAGCTGTTAGCGGTCTGCTGTTAATGACAGCCATAACCTCATACATGAATGTCCTTGAAGAAGAACTCTCGAGTCTTCTTGCTGACTTGTCAAGAATGGCTGTAAGAACACTCCTTACCGTCCTTATTTGCCTCTCCCAGGCACCACCCATGTGACTTGCTGCTTGGGGGTTTGTAAGGAATTCACATCCAAGACTCTTTATTCTTTCTTGATCCATTTCTTTTATTAGTTTGGTGAACTCTCTTCTTGCACCAATGAAATTAGTTCCCTGGTCACATCTTAACTGACGTACATTTCCTCTTATGGCAATGAATGCTCTCAAGGCATTGATAAATGCATCAGTTGTCATGTCATCCAGCATCTCTATGTGTATGGCTCTAGAACACAGACAGGTGAGTAAAACAGTCTATGCCAGCATAGGTGAAGGGTGGAGTAGCCTCCAATCTGTCTTGTGGTAAGTTACCCATCTTTTGTTCTTCTGTTGGTCTCCGATACTTTCTGCATTTGACACATTTAAAAATGTGTAATGAGACGACACTGCTACATCCCAGGATCCACCATCCATTAGCTCGCAGTTCGTTCATCGTCATTCCACCACCTTGATGCTGGGTCTTCTCATGGAAATGTTTGACAAGTAAAGATGATTTATGACTATTTTTGGTAGAAGTGCTGGATGCTTCACAAATGGGTGTAATGTGGCGTGATTCAGATGTCCTCCTACTCTTAGGATACCCTCCTTATCCAAGAATGGACTGAACTTGAACAGTTTACTGTCTTTGTCTTGATGGTAGCATTCTCTCGTTTTAGGTTCTTTATCAGGTCAGGAAATGTTTCTTCTTGTACTAGCTTGACGATTAAGTTCTGCTTCTTTCCTTTCTTCCAAGCTTGTACACTCATTAGTTTTTTGCTTCTTGCCTTTGTATTCACTGATTTGTCTTCTGAGTCTAGCAACTGCGTTTACCATGACTTTTCTTCCTTTGCTTTAGTGTTACACACAAAACTCTTACGGATTTCAGGATCATCTTCTTCAATTACTCCCACATTGAGTTCTCTGGCTGGCAATTCACACTGCCACAGAAACTTTGGCCCTGTGAACCAATTGGAGTTCTTGAGCTGTTGTGCAGTCGAACCTCGCGAAGCATGATCCACCGGATTGTCCTCAGATGCAACATAAGCCTATTGTTCAGGCTTTGTACTTGCTTTGATTCTGTTCACATAGTGTACTCTAGTTTTGAGATGGATCCATCGCTGGTGTCACTTGTCTCACTACTATGTGATGACTGATCCCGATGGTGTCACCATAGTCTAGACAGGGATTGCCATGCCCAACAACACTCCATCCGAGGTCTGTGCGCTGTGCGCAAGGCTGGTTCTCCTTGCCAGACACGACTTCTCTTGGAAGTAAACTTCCAACTTCACAGTCCTGTAAAGGTGCGATTTCTTCTTGAAGGTGCTCTAAATGGGACCACGCCTTTGCAGTTTCATCTGTTGGGATGTGAGATTTGTTAGCTGGAATAAAGTCTCTTGTATAGACTGGTGGTAGAGAAATCTTCTTGCGAGTGTAAAAGCCTCTGACTTGCAGGATATCTATTCTTTGGGAACTCACTAAGGTGGTTCTTGAGGTCATAGTAGAGGGCTTGAGCTTGACTGGTTCTTTGTTTACTTCCAAAGATTCAGCTGTTTCACTGAGGACAAAGGTTGTGTCACTTTGAGAATCCAAAAGTGCGTACACAAGAACTTCTTGTGCTGGCTGAGATGATTATGAAAGCCACACTGGGATGATTGCAGCTGTGTGTTTGTCAACTTCTTCCACTATCACTCGGTTTGAAGTAGCAGCTGTGGTTGCTTCTTCATGTGGCACAGATTGAGGTTTCACTCTGTGTTTTTCTTGAGTTGTACTTGACTTCTTGACTTTGAAGTTGTGGTGAGTTTCGCTTTTCTTTTGGCCATTCTGCATGCAAACAAGTGGGATGTTTTTGACAGAAAACACATAACATGTTAGCTCTTTCATTTGAACTTGTGGCCAGTGTCTTTGATCCTAAATTTTGAGGTCTGTGGTACTTCGGTCTCTCAGACTCAGATTGTTTCAGTGACTGCAACGATGTGACAGGATTACAGGCGATTTTTGCTTCTCTTGTCAGAAATTTAACAAACTGGCTGAAGGAGGGGAATTGGTTGCTCTCTTCTTGAACGTCAATAACCTTCCGGTTCCAATTCACTGTAAGTCAGTCTGGTAACTTTGACAGAATTTTCCTGTTCTCGTTACAGTCATTCAAGATCTTCAATGCTTTAATATGGACCATAGCAGCCTCACAACTGCGGAGGAAATCCACAAACTCTCTGAGCTCAAAGCTGTCTTTAGAGCCTATCTTAGGCCACGCTTGAAGTTTGTCCAAGTTGTTTGCAATTGTGAAAGGATTTCGTTACCTCTCTTCCAAAATCTCCCATGCAGCTGCATAAGCAGATTCAGTTCCAAGTATGAAATAGCCCTCAAGTGCGTTCTTTGCTTGCCCACTTACGTATACGCAGGTAGTATATCTTCTCTTTATCTTGAATGTTTTTCTGGTCAATTAGCGTTTCAAATAAGAGATTCCAATCATTGTATTTCAATGGATCCCCAATGAATACTGATGGTTCTGGAACTTAAATCCTATTGGCAGTTAAAGCACCAGTCAGTACTTGAACAAGCTCTGCCGTACTGTCATTTGAGGAGGTGGCTGTAGCTTGGGGAATGAAAGGTACATTTAGCGGTTGTCTTGTTGGAGCAGAATCTTGAGTAACTTCTACTCTCTCTTGTTTTACAGTGTCTTGTCACTGCCCTTCTACAGTTTTCATCTGATCATAAACATGTATTCCTTCTTGTGCAGCATTAAGACTTTTCATTGCCTCCAATTGCAGAATCTTTCTCCTCTTCTCATCAAGAGTCTTTTGTAGAGCTGCATGTTCTTCTTCTCGTTTAGCTCTAATTTTAGTTTCTTCTTCTTCCTGCTCTAAGCGACGCTTGATGGCTGCTGCCTCTTCATCTGCCACCTTTCTCTTAGCTCCTGCTTCTAAGCGCTGTAATTCCAGTTCTTCCTTTTCTTGCTCTTGTAGCACTTTTAGAACAGCTTGGCTTGCAGCAGCTTCAGCAGCGGCTTCTTGAATTGAAGAGTGGCTTGAATGTTCTGAGGCACCTTTCAAGATAGACAGCACAGAACCTGATTCACTGCTGCCTGAATTGAAGAGAGAACCTGCTTCTGGCCAGTCTTGCTCTTGTTCGGGAACCTTTCCACCTAGTCGACTTGAAGCTCTGGATACAATGAACTTCGAAATCCCTACACACAAATCCACTCTTCGACGCGTGTCCTGATCTGGAGGTGAGATTTTGCGCAGTTCATCATAACTGCGCTGGACATCTGCAGAAAGCCCTTCGACATCACCAATAATATCTTGAAGCAGGTCATCAGATAAAGGCTCTGTTGACTGTGACAATGTCTGCTTAGCTGCTTTAACATGTATTCTCCACTTGCCATATATGTAATTGAACCTTTGTTGAAGCTCTTTAATTTTCCCTTCATACATTTCTTTACCCTTTTCTGTAAGGGTTCTGGCTCTCTGACTTTGTCCAGGCTCCTGAGATTCCTCTTGGTGACCTTCTGCAAAATCTGCTTCTTCATCTTCAGGTTGGTCTTGGCAATGTTCACTGTCCCTAAGACTGTCCCTCTCCTCACTTATATGTTCTTTAGGTTCTGACATTGTTAAATCACTACTTGACTTTGCAAAACATTAGCAGTTAGGGTGTTCACAGAAAAAGCTCAATATAATAAACAACTGTTGCATATATTAACACTCAAATGTATCAATTTGTTACTCAAAATGCACCTTAGAAAATTAGAGTGAGCAAAATCACACAATTAACCCTTAAATATGACTATACACTCTCAATATATGCAAATCGCAGACATTCAGAAAATCTCAAATATTAAATGGTTAGTGTTCACTAGTTATCAAACAACACTTGAAATGTGCACTACAGCAACTTGTATTTACAGAATAACAAACAACATAAGTTGCAGGATATCAAACTGCAGAAAAAGGCGATCCTTTGAACTTGCCGCGTCGTTAATTAGTCACTCCTGCTGGTGAACAGTCTCAGTTTTCACTGTAACTCCCTCAAGGCACGAACAACACAAGTGGCTTTCTTGGTACTGGTTTATTTGAAGCTCCCTCCAAATCCACCATGAAAGCTACAACATACGCAACACAGTATTAACGATTACATCAGCAAATTAAACATAAATATGAAAAACACTCGGCAAAGTAAAATACAGAAAAAAACACATTAATTACCTCGATGGCTAATGGAGGAATTATCTGTGGTCTTGAACGATTCTTGAACACTTAATCGCTTTATAACCACTTAAATTGGTCCTTAACTTCACACTTCACTGTTTAGCTTAACTACAGCACACGTGCATCTTCACCTTCTCATGCTCATGTGTTGCCTGCATTATGTACCAAACGTGCCGAAGTTTACAGACAAAATTCCAAGGGATGTTTGGTTTTTGACAGATATTGTAGAAGCTAGCCTTTTACCACTGGCCACTGAGACATCTAACCCGGAAGCGACCTGGTTAGTGGGCTTTGTTTTCAGTTTGATTACCGTACAGCCATTCCCAAATTAAAATGTCAAAGCCCAATTGAAAAATCTTCTGGGGCCCACATAAACTTTAAATCAATATATAATATATAATAAACTCTGATCAACACACAGCCTGAGCTGAATATTTCCCTACTTGTTTTTTTAAAAACAGAACATTTCTATGTGAAGGTGGGCCTAAAGCAATGCTGTACAAATTAATAATCCATCCATGGACAATTTGTTAACTTGCATATCTTTCAATACATGCACTTACAATTCCTCACCATATGAGACCATATGAGATCTAGTCAGATATTAGAATAATGTTTCCTGCAGTGCCACCCAACAGTGCAAGCTGACATCTATGCGGCCCACCCGGACTACTTTCATGGCCCACAAAGGGGCCGCGGCCCACACTTTGGGAATCACTGCTGCACGCTGTGTGTTGCATTCCTCAGAATCCATAGGCTGTTCTTCATTGGCAGTATATCACTTTATTTCTGTGACTGTGCAGAAATTTAAACAATATCAATTTCCAGTTTTCATCAAATTCCAAACACTGGGCTAACAGCATTTCAGAGCTGCAGTGCTCAAAAACCATCTGCCCTACTGGGGTCAAACGCATCAACAGTATCTTTACTACCTTCACACCTGAGCCCACAGCCTGGTACTACAGTGAGACCCAGTGTTCAAACAGTGAACTACATAGGGCTGGGTATTGTTAAGAAGCTCACGATTGGATTCGATTCGATTTCGATTCTTTAGCTTGCAATTCGATTCAATATCACTTTGATTCAATATTGATTTAAATGCTTTGATATCGATTCAGTAATAAGTAGTAATAAACAAATAATTCATTAGAGTACCTATTGATATCTTTTTAATTAAAATAATTCATCTTAAATTATAAATCTTTCCTCTATGAAGTTCTAGTTCGAATTGAAATGTAAACAAAGGCACACGATGTGTTTAGTTCTAAAATAGTGCAGCCATAGTTAAGCTGATTAAGTGCCATTGTTTCTGGGACTGCATGGCACATTTTTGTCTGACATGAACAGACATAACCACGGTCCATCCGAATGCAACCTGCGGGCGCACGGTGCAGCGGCCAGGGTGAGACCGGCTGCACTGGGGGTTTACAGTCTCCCAAAGAGCGGCGCGTCAGACATCGGCTACCCGCCTCCGCAGCTCCGACGGTGTTTCCGCGGCGCATCACCCTCCCACCCTCGGGCGGGGAGGGAGGCGGAGACCGAGAGGTCCGGCGAGGGACAGCGGGTGGTCGGGGGCCGCTGCTGACAGGTGTCTCGATTTAGAGGATTTTATGAATCGATATTGAATTGGGAAAAAATATATTGCAGTGCATTGATGAATCGATATTTTTACCCACCTCAAGAACTACAATCAGTTTCAGGATCATTGCGACAACATATTTGGCTCCTACACGTGATGTAATGCACTTAGGCACAAGTGAAATTAAAGACTTGAAAGAAATACTTGCACCAACACCAGGTTATTTTACAACAGCAGGGTTTTAAACCAAAACCAAGTGAAAGACATACTCCAGGTCATTTCTTTGCATGGAACTTAGCAGTGGATGAACCATGCTTTGTTTTCACTCATGTGTTTTAATCCCCTCAACAGTGAAACAAGTGTAGTCGTTCCAGGTCATTCAGTTATTGGATATATGAACAAAACACCTTTTGGGAACTTCACACCCTGTCCGTCCCCAGCCCAGTGCCTGCAGATAGTTGAAATGTTGCAGTCATTATTGTGAAACATAATCTTTAATAGACACTTAACCCTCTGTTGGCATGTATCACCCATGATTAAAATGCTAGGTTAATCAAACCAGGCCCGGTGCTGAATACACAGCGCTCTGTGGCCTTACACTCCGGCACAGTAGGTGGCGCTACTGCACCTTAAACGCTAGTTGCCACCCGCCATTAAACCAAAAGAAGAACTCCATATTTGTAGTCCATTTTCTTTGGCGTATTGACAGTGGTGATAGCTATCAGTACACGGATTTCCATGGTCGTGATTTGAGAGATCGGTTAAATGCAACCAGGCTTCTGAATTCTATTAAAATCTGTCAGAAACGATCTGAAGAAGATGCAGGATGACGCGCGCTACCTCAAACGGTAGGACGCATCCAAGCTAACATGACTGTAACGTTTACTGGGTTCAATAAAATATAGGACACAGGAGCGTTAGCTAGTCAGTGTGACAGCAGCTCTTGCACGTTAGTATAGTGTTAATTAAAACATGGTATCCGTGCTTCATTCAGAGCTCTAACTATATAGTGTGTATTGAACCAGCCAGGTTTAGATGAGACGTCCTGATGCGACGAAGATGTCTGATTAGCCCACCCTTGTTAATATTGGTCAAACTACGGGCAAATGTAACTTAATGTTTCTTGTCCTGGAGAAACGAGTACCAACTGTCCAACAAAGCTTTGTTAATCCACCAATCCGTTCAGCATATTTCATTCATGACAAAGTGTCACATTATATATTATATAGCGCGATTGCTTCCAGGTCCCTTAATGGAAGTTAGAGCTAACTAACAGAAAGTAAGGAGCTGATCAATGTGAGTCAGTACGCAGCCGGGATATTTCCTTAATGCCGAATCCACCGCAAGACCATCAAAATCATCATCGACGCGTATTTAACTATCAATTTTATTATTATTATTTTTTGTTTTATCATCCATCGTCTCGTCGGTTAACACAACGCCAATTAACCGACAAAATGCTGACCAGGATTAGTCATCCCGTCCTCTCAGTGCAGCTGGCTGGGATATCTGGGTTACAGCTAGCTAGGGAGCCACAGTTCACTGAAGCGGTGACAGATAAACCTCCCTGCTAACTAACGTTAGCTGTCTTACACTGAATGTGTTCACTGTCTGGTGGTCCGCTGTGTGAGTGGCGCTAACCTGTCTCAGTCAGCCCTGTATGGAAACATTAGCCTTTAGCTAGCACTCCTGCCTGGCTGGGTGTGTCCTCCTGTCTGTGTGTAGCTTTGTGTTGGTGGCTGGATGCATACGAACTGTTATCACGATAATTACCTCAGTGTCACTCAGTATGAGGAAATTGTTATCAGCATTCTGTGACAGAGATGTGATATAAACATACTGTGTGTTTAAAATGTGGAAAAGGTAAGGGCCACAGTCATTGAAGCACCCTGCTAATTTAGAGGCGTTTTACAAAGTTACTGAACAAAGATGTAATATTACAGCTATTGATTGATTATCTTTTTGTTCATCCACCCCAAAAGGAAAGTGACAGCGGGCAGTTTAGATGTCCATCCCACAGAGAAGGCCCTTGTGGTCCACTATGAGGTTGAGGCGTCCATACTGGGAGAGGGCGGAGGTCATATGCTGGGCGAACGCAAGGAGGGACAAAAGATGTGAGTGCGTTCTGGATATTTTTTTATTGAAATGGAATGATTTAATGAGATTGTTAAAACTTTTTTCATGGTTTCATTTGATTTTCTCTTTCCATTATCTGCTCCCTTGCCCCCCCCCCTTTTTCTTTATTTTCAATTCTTTTGTATTTGAATTGGATTCATTAAGTCAGATTGATCCTTGAAATCCCCACCGTGTTGCTGTCGTACATCTCACCCTTTGTCCTCTGGTTCTCCCTCCAGTATCCGTGTGAAAAGTCTCTCTCCCAGTACAGATGTGGGGGCTTTGGCCAAGAAAGTTGTGGAGGAGTGTAAGCTCATCCCCTCTTCCCGTTTACCTCAGGTGGAGCAGCTCCTTTACTACCTGCAGAACAGGAAGTCATCACCAGTGGAGGGCAAAAGTCAGTCACATCACAGTTAACATACCATTGCTGTCAATTCAAAACGTCTCCAAGTTTTTATCAGCAAAATGTGTTGCATAAATGGAACCTTGTGTAGTCTGGCACCATGCCGAGACTAAATCGTTAACCTTGTACACATGAAGCTTCATCTGTTTAATGCATAAAATGTCTTGAAAATGCACATCCCAATTTTGCAGTGATGTCTTGAGATTGCTTCTTTTGTCCAACCAGCGGTCCACATTGTTAGGACTCTTCATTTACTATTATAAAATGGCACAGAAATCAACAAACGCTCGTTAAAAAGAACTTTCATGATGAATGAGTTATTAGAATAGTTGGCAACAATGTCCTTTTGATCAACTAATCAATCAGTCAACTGTAGATTCATTGTAGCTCAAATTTTGGGAGTGTTACATCAGTGTGACTTGTACAATAATTAGTTACATAGTTCCTGTTTCATTCACTGTATACTGTTAATTCCACTATGAGATAATGAATGCATATAAGTGCTGCATCTTTCAAAATCATAAAACATCATGAGATCATCTTAATTTTTTGAGGGATGTACAGTGTTACTACATACTGTAGTGTGTTCATTTTGAGCTGTTTGTGTTTTTGTGTCATTAGTGGAGAAGAAAGAGAAAAGAACAGTGAAACCCAGAGAGCTGACCCCGTTTGATGGAATGGAGGTAACAATAATGAAATTATCTACTGTTTCTCATTCATTTATTTATTTAACTTCATCAACCATATGGCTGTTGAAGGACTAAGATACAAAAGCTTCAAATCTCACATTTACTTTGTGGCACACCTTGTAATTAGTAACAGTTGGCAAATATGTCTGTGTTCATGTCTGTCTCTGTAGTTAAATGAGGAAGCCAGCATCACCAGAGTGGATGAGTATGTTGAGCTGCTCTATGAAGGTATCCCAGAGAAGATCAGAGGCTCTGCTCTGATTCTGCAGCTCGCACGCAACCCTGATAACCTGGAGGAGCTGTTACACAACGGTATACTCTCAGTCTGCTTTTTTTTCTTCTCTTTGTTCTGTTCAAACTTGAGACATAAGGCCAGTCCCTGAGCACCAGAGGTCCTCACAGCAGCAAATGGAAAAGCTTTCATGAACTGCAGATAATTGTACCAATACAAATTACATTCACTGGTGTACAATATAAGAGACCAACATTAATTTCAACTATGAAATAGTTAACACCGTATTCTCTTCCCGTCTTTGAAGTTCTTACTCCACTTTCTGTATTTTGTACTGTTGTACTGTACTGTTATTCCAGTTTATGGAAACATTGTTGCAAGGTTCTTGAAATATTCTGATATTTGCACGTTGCTAAATCGTGGATAAAATTCGTTTAATGTTTGATTTTCACATGAAGCACAAATTTTGAGAGACTCGTCTTTCAGCAATTCCAGTATTCAGAGTAAATGGGAGTGAACGCCACCACTATATAGTGATGGGACTATAGAGGTGTTACAGTAACATTAAAAAAGATAATGCAACACATATTTTCCAGTAAATGTTAGGTCATGAATAAATCAACAATGATTTATTGTTACTTTTATACTTTTAATACTTGGTGTGTTCACTGGGATGAAGCTGGTGGTAACACACGTAAATATGATCGTAAATATAAAAACATCAACAAAAGTCCATATAGAAAATCTGGATGTAAAAGACTGTTAAAGATAATGTGTAAAAAAAAAACTGAGTGAGTTTGAGAACAGGATCATTTGTGTTTATTCACGTCACCCATGAAAGTGTTTTATTCACCCCAAACAGCCAGATTACATTACTGTACATCAGCTGTAAGCTAGTGAGCACACACTGAAGGTATGTGTGTCTAAATTCAGGTCAACCTCTCACTCAACTCTGTAGGAGAGTATGTTTCCCCTCCAGTTGCAGTCATCATTTCAGAACTTAAACAGCTGACAGTGGAGGTCACCTCTGCAGATCACTCCTGCAGTCAGGCTGATAAATGGGAGTGAAGATAAATCCCCTTTTTGATCCCAAAACTTTAAAAAAATTCATCACTGAGCCCTCTTCCCCTCGCATCAGGGCAGAAAACACTGTGATTCTGGGTGTTTACTCCTCCAGAGCCAGACAGCTCTGCACCTGACTCCCTCCTCCAGAAGCTGGCTAGCTCAGAACAGCTGAGCAGCAGCCAGGCCACCCCGCTCTGCCCAGCCCTCCCCACACGGAACAAGCAAAATCAAAGTGTTCAAGTCCTCGACTAACTCTTTTACTACATTCACATTTAGATATGGTTGTTTTAACTCATGGCTAGGAACACATCACTGTACTTGAAGTTATGGCAATGGTGTGTGTCTTTGTGTGCAGAGGCAGCTCTAGGTGCTCTTGCCAGAGTATTGAGGGAGGACTGGAAACAGAGTGTAGAGCTGGCTACCATCATCATTTACATCTTCTTCTGCTTCTCTAGGTAACATACCCCCCCAACACACACGCACACACACGCACGCACGCACGCACACACACACACACACACACACACACACACACACACATTAAGTATATATTCTGTTCTACTTTACTCTTTTTACAAGATGATCTCTTCTCCTCTCCTCCAGTTTCTCCCAGTTTCACGGAGTGGTGAGTCATTATAAAATAGGTGCGCTGTGTATGAGCGTGGTGGAACATGAACTGAAGAGACACGATGTGTGGCGTGAGGAGCTACGCAAGAAAACCAAGGCTTATATCCTTTGTCTCATTTGCTTCTTTTGTTTGAGTTGTCAGTTTTTCCACTCATTTTATGGTTTACCTGACTTGTTTTGCGTGTGTACAAATGTGTTCCTTAACACTCTGTTGTGTACGTGAGTCTGCCCCAGAGAATGGCTCACTCAGAAGAGACCAGGATAAAGCTTTGAGAAAATACCAAGGCCTTTTAGCTAAACAGGAACAGCTGCTCAGAGGTAGGTACTAAACCAAGAACTTCTGTCATGAATTGAGGTTGGTTTGCACCAACAAGGATTAAATTAATCTAAAATAGCCCTCACCCTAACTCTAATCGGAGTTTAGTAAAACTAGGTTTAAAATATGTTAGTCCAGATTTCAAATTAAGCGGAGCTCTGTTGCACCATTAAAAACGTATCTCTACTTACTAAAGTTTGTATGTTTAGGTAGACCAAAGATAATCAGAGCTTAGTCAATGTGGAGATCCTACCCAATTGAATTTGTGTGCTGTTGGGACCTAGTTATGGAGGACCACAAGTGTCACGGAAATAATAATAAAGCATTTGATAATTGTAGAATACAAAATAGGCATTAATAGATTAGTTTACAAATTAATGTATTCATCTTTTAACAAATACTTGTATTAAATGTATTTATAAGTTCATTAATGTATTTTTAAATGATGTACTTATTGACTGTTGTTTTTGCACTATTTGTTGATGGATGATTTCATTTGTAAATTCTATTTATAATTCCTCTTTTTATTGCCCGTTTGAATATTAAAAAAATGAATTTACTTTGTATTTTAGTCTATTTAGACTGATAACTTAATTTGTAAACTAATTTATTAATGACTATTTTTACTATACAGTTAGTTAAATAATGTATTGCTATTTCCGTGACACTTGTGGTATAAACAGTGATGCTGAATGGTAAGATCTCAGTATCCATGCATCCAGGGGATGCACCATATTTTATCCCTGATAATGCTGTGAGCCACAAATCCGTTTTGAAATGATTATAAAAGGAAACTCTCAAGACAGAAAGGAATCTGCTGGTCACCATGACTGACCATGTGTGCACTGTGTGCATATCTCTAAAAACACTGTGGCACAATATTTTCAGTTTTTGTAAAAGACCAATCCATAGAAATCATTATTATGTCATTTTATTTGTTTAATTTACAGATAGATTTTCAGCTTACGTGAAATATAACCATGATTATAACCATATAACATCCAACGCGAGTTTAACACTACAGTGTCAGAAATCACAAGTTTTATTGGGGACCCACTAAATTTCCCTAGAACCCACATAGATGACCACCTGTGGGTCCCGGGGGCTAACTATCAAAAAACTATCAACATCACTGTATAAAGGAAGCGAAAAACAGTTAACTCTCAGCTTTCCTGTATTTCTTAGTAAAATGTCGTTGTTTGGACTGGACCCTAACCCTAACCACCATTTTGATAATACAGCAGTGAAGAAGAGTGTTTGCAGCTGCTCCTCTGACTGCTAGTCATAGCCATGGACCAGCCCATTGTTTTTAAATGTCTTCCACTCAACTTCTTCTTCCTCATTTTTTAAATGTTCTATTGATCTCTTTAAATGTCTCCCAGTGTCTCTATACCTCCTGTTGAACCTTGCTGAGGACACAAGAACGGAGCTGAAGATGAGGAATAAAAACATTGTTGGTCTGCTGGTCAAAGTTCTTGAACGGGATGATGAGGAGCTGCTGGTCCTGGTGGTTTCATTCCTCAAAAAACTTTCCATCTTCCTGGAGAACAAGAATGACATGGTGAGGGGAAGACATGGACTTAAGAATTCATCCTGTTGGACTCAATAAATAGTGTGAGGAGTTACAGAGGAATATAAAATATCTTTTTATGTACGATTTTCTAATCATGTCCAACAGTGTTGCTACAAGTCATGAGTCTACAAATAATGATTGACTTATGAAACCATAACCCAAGTAACGGATAGCATTTTCTCATGATATAAAGCTTAAATGACACCCATGCTCTTAATGACCCTGTCATTAAGAGCATGGGTGATCACTGAGTTTCAGAGTTGAAAAGGAGTTGGATTTTTAGTCCAAGTAATGTACTGTATATATACTTTGATTGAAAATATGTCCTGTCTGATGTCTCTTGGTTCTTATTCAAAATGTTGTGTTCTTTTCTGCTGTAATGACTGAGTTTCAGCATCATTAGCTTGATCTGATCTGCGTCTGTGTCTGTGTTTGTGACTGGTAGGCTGAGGTGGATACTGTTGAACAGTTGGCTCGTCTGGTTCCCTGTGACCATGAAGACCTGTTAAATCTGACGCTACGTCTGCTGCTTAATCTCTCCTTTGACTCGGGACTTAGAGCCAAGATGGTGGAAGTTGGACTGTTGCCTAAACTGACTGCTCTGTTGGGTAACTGTACACACTGACGTTGTAGCATACAATTTACCCTGTACCTTGTGTATTGCATCTACACCACATTAAGTTGTATTTACTGTATAGAAGCTATGTGATGAATAACTACCTCTAAAGAGCTTGGAAGTATAAGTATAAATAAGATAAGATGTACCTTCATTCATCCCCTGCAGGAGAAATTTAAATTTGTCATGGCATCAAAAGGGAACAGTGTGCAAATAATGCACACACAATACAAAAAAGCAGCAGCGCAAGCTAGACATTCAGAGTTTACACTCACACAGGCTGTTTGTACATACCGCAATATCCGTCATTAACTATAAGTGGTACATGATATGTGTCTCAGTGGATTGGGAGGTACTGGGGGCTGCAGTCTGAAAGGATGAGGATCATTGACAGGATGAGTGGGATTGTCCGTGATAGCTTTCAGCTTTCCTCACATCCTCTTCTCAGCTACTGCCTCCCCACGGTTCAGTTCCGTCACCACCACAGAGCTGGCCTTCCTGACCAGCTAATACAGTTGGTTTGTGCCACATGTCCCCAGCACAACACAGCAAAGAAGGTGACAGAGGCCACTGGTAGAAAGTCTGGAGCAGCTTGGTGCACACATTGGAGGACTGGGGCCTTCTCATGTTTAGTTGCTCCCGTAGGAACTTGTAAGTGTGGACCTTCTCCACCCCCTCCCCATTTATTGCACTGGGGTGTGGGAATGCCTTCTGTGTCAGAAGTCCACCACCAGCTCTTTGGTTTTCCTGATGTTGAGTTGTTCCTGTCACACCATCCTACGTAGACCTCAACAAGGTCTTTGTAGTGATCCAAGTCATCCAAGAACTTCTGCAGGTGGAATGTTCCCAAGTTAAAGCCGAACCAAAGGTGTAGAGGGTAAACAGAAAGGGCGACAATACAGTTCACTTGGGTGTGCCGGTGTTGCTCGTCACCACATCAGACAAGCAGCCTGGCTGTTGTCAGAGCTTTAGGATGCCTTGTCTACTGGCCTCCGTATCCTTGACTGTGCCTGGATCTCCTTCAGAGATGCTGATGGCTGATCCCAGTACTGAAGGAGCTCCTCATGTGAGTCTTTGTTGTGGTCCTCTGACTGTCCGAAGTCATGACGTTGTTACTCCTCAGTAGTCTTGGTCTTAAACTAAACCAAATTCCCTAAACATAAACTGAACTCCCT
Organism: Diplodus sargus; assembly: GCA_903131615.1. Taxonomy (NCBI): domain Eukaryota; kingdom Metazoa; phylum Chordata; class Actinopteri; order Spariformes; family Sparidae; genus Diplodus; species Diplodus sargus. The sequence goes on along the minus strand of CAEMYA010000341.1, from coordinate 1,040,209 downwards.
AAAGTGCTACAAGAGGTAAAGATAGTTTTTAGAAAACATAAATAAGAAGGGGGGAGCTGCTGTATTGGGCAGCCACTCTGTTGCAGTGCCCGGGTTGTTATGACCAGGTTGTTTCTAGCCTTTGCAGTGGATCCTCTATGGATGGTGACGCTCGTCAAAAAAACACCATTTTGGAATGGACTGAAAAACTTTAAAAAAACAAATAAAACAAAACCCCATGAAATAGCTCCATACAGCTGATCCCCCAAGATTCTAGTGTTTATTTCCCCAACTCCAGTTGTGCCAGTTGGATTTGTAAAAGAATATTTTGACTGGAATTTCTTTTCTCTCTGTTGTTCACGCAGGCGATGAGAACAACCGTCAGGTAGCCATGCGGATCCTGTATCACATCAGCATCGACGACCGTTTCAAGGGCATGTTTGTGTACACTGACTGCATACCTCAGGTACAACCAGATCCACTTCAACTCACTCTAAACAAACTGAAGGAATGTGAATTGTTGAATTCAACATGTAATACAGTCTCGTTAACTCTGAAGTCACAAGTGAAATTGTGTTTGTGTCTGTTTCTAGCTAATGCAAATGCTGTATGAGCACAGTGAGGAGGATATCGAAGCTGAGATCATCTCCATCTGTATCAACCTGGCTGCTAACAAGAGGAATGCACAGCTCATGTGTGAAGGTGATGAGCTACATTGTATGGCCAAATGTCTTACTGTCTCTGTAAAATCCCCCAGACTACTTAGATTTTTCCACGAGTAGATCCTTCCGTTCTCTGTCCGTTTTGGTGTACTATTGAGTTGAGTCTTGACTCGCTCTGTGTGTATACAACCCTCTTTGACTGATTTTCGATTTGTGGAAAAAACAAAACTTCTGGTTGAGAAATCTGTGTTTGCTTGTGTCTGTCTAAGGGAATGGGTTAAAGATGCTTATGAAGAGAGCTCTGAAGATGAAAGACTGCCTTCTGATGAAGATGATCAGAAACATTTCACAGCATGACGGACCAACCAAACCACTGTTCATAGTGAGTTACTAATAGCCAACAACAGGGCCATTCTGCTCACGAAGTTCCCCAGACACTTACCAGCAAACTAATTCTGTGGTTAGGTTTTGTGCAAGTATTGATGTTGTTGGTATCACTGTTACTGATGTGTTAATAGTGCTAGCAGTACAAGCAGTCTTTAACTTTACTGGAGGCTTTTAGTGGCTTATGATGTGAATGATGTCTTCTGTCCTGTCTGTCTCTGTCAGGACTATGTTGGCGACCTGGCAGCTGAGGTCCGTGCAGAGGAAGAAGAGGTGTGGGTTCTGGAGTGTCTGGGGACACTGGCCAACCTTACCATCCCTGATTTGGACTGGGAATTGGTGCTGAAGGAGTACAACCTGGTACCCTACCTCAAAGACAGACTGAAACCAGGTCCTGATTACACTTAGATAATTCACCTAGACTGAAATCAAGAAATATCCCTTAATGTTAGCGTGCATTAGGCCAACTGATGTCGCCACATATCAGCAAAAGATATGCTTGCATTGGCGTATATGTATATGCAGGGTTAGAGTTAGAACCCATGCATGTATATACAATTTCCTTTAACTTTATTTTTTGTTTCTATTCATGGTTATTTAAATGATTATGTTGATGAGTGAAGTTAACTTCATACATTACACCTTGATCCAACTGGGCACGCCACTGTTACCTGGAGTGTGCAGTGCTGTTTGGTTCCTTCCTCCAGGTGACTTCATATCTCGTAAAAACAACCACATTTTCAGTACCCTTGCCAAAGATGTGCTTCATATCACGGTTTGTGTGTGAAAACCAGATCCTTCATGTCATTATAGTGTTATTCTGTGGATGTCTGTTTCAACCTCAGATCTTCAACATCCTTTAAGTGCTTGTGTTGTTTAACAGCCTCCATGCATAACTTGCAATACTTTTTTGTCTTGATCACCAACACTCATAAAGTTGAATCTCGTGAGGTTCACCTCTTCGATTGTTTGTGTGTTTCAGGCTCAGCAGAGGATGACCTCATCCTGGAGGTGGTAATAATGATTGGAACAGTTTCCATGGATGATGCCTGTGCTGCCATGTTGGCCAAATCTGGCATTATTCCTGCTCTTATCGAGCTACTGAACGGTAACGCATGTACAAGTTGTTGTGTTTTACACTCAGTGGCAAATGTTCTCACACCCTTTTGAGATTTTGGATTCAGTAACATGTCAGGATGCTCTCTTGTATTACAGTCATGAGATATAGATATACTCCAAACTTTTATCTGTTTGACTGAGACTTGGAACTTGAACAAAATGTGCTCATTTGTAAATACTTTTAAGCAACAAATGAAGCAAATAGTGCTCACAGGTTGATTGAAATGCAAAACTAAGATATACCGCATGTGATGACCAGTACGCTAACCTGCATTCCATGTGTTCTTCTATCTGTAGCCCAACAGGAAGATGATGAGTTTGTGTGTCAGATTGTCTACGTCTTCTATCAGATGGTGTTTCACCAGGCTACACGAGATGTCATCATCAAAGACACCCGTATCTTTCTGTCTGGCCTAAAAAGATGAAAGACAAACATTTGGGGGCGGGGGGGTTGTGGCTATTACCATGCTGGAAGATTTTGTTTCTTTAACCTTCTCTGTAGAGGCTCCAGCCTACCTGATAGACCTGATGCATGACAAGAATGCTGAGATCAGAAAAGTGTGTGACAACACCCTCGATATCATTGCCGTAAGTGGAACATGCACACAGTGGAGCAAGTCTAAGTAACAAAAGTAACACATCAGGAGTCTTTTATTTAATAGAGAACAGAAACACATTCCTGTCTCTCAGGTTGTTCTCTAATTTTTTTAGGCTGTTCTCTAATTTCTTAACTGTTTTCTTCATCCTCCAGGAGTACGATGATGAGTGGGGGAGGAAGATTCAGTCAGAGAAGTTCCGTTTCCATAACAACCAGTGGTTGGACATGGTCGAGAGTCGCCAAGCTGATGAGGCTGAACCATATCTCTATGATAATGACAACGACAGGACTGATCTATTCTATAGTGCAGGTACACACACACAAAAAAGTGTTCCATGCATGTAGAGCAACGTACACTGCAAAAAATGACATACTGGTCATTTTATCTTCTGTTCTGAATAATCAAGCTTCACAAATTATACTGCGTGTTTCAATCCATTTGTTATTCAGCATAATTTGAAAAGTAACAACAAAAGTGACATGTCAGCAGCAGGTGTGTGTGTGTGTGTGTGTGTGTGTGTGTGTCTGCCACATTGACCCCACCATTGTTGTCAAGGTCCTCAGAACCAGCTGCCTTTTGACTGAGTAGTCCTCACCGTGCTGACTAAATACCACAAAATTACATTTATTTTGTGGAAATCATATTTTTAAACTAGATCACATGAGAAATATATAGGAGGGAATGCATTCTTGTCATTTATTGATTATCTGTATCTAACATTTAAGTTTTTTGCGTCGTACAGATTTACCTTTTTCTTCCACTGAATTGAAGCTGCAGTGTTGATGTGATGTAGTTTAGTGCAGCACCTACTGAGTGAGGAGTGTGTTTGTGTTATATCCTCATTTGTATGCGTTCAGATGGAATCACCCCAGCAGACGGCTCGGTCAGCCCAGATTTCTTCAGTGACCTACAGCCTCAAAATGGAGACTTGCACCACACAGGGTGAGTTAATATGCTGCAGAATCATGAGCTGCCTCACAGTGGGTATAAACATGGACGGGGGAAAGGAAAAAAGCTTCAGAGCAACATGTCCGATTTATATTTGCCAGACACCAAATAATCAGGAAGGAATGTGGTCTTTGATCTCGTTGGCAAAGATTGTGTGTAAGTTGTAAAGCTCAGACTGCCAGGCTGCGGTTATCTGTGCATTTTAGCATTTGAGAACAACAGACAGTGCAGACACACAAGGACTGCAGACTAACTGGCAGTCAGTATCAACATTCTGAATAATCTTACCTCCAAACTACTCAGTATCGTTATTTATTGTGAACTTATTGTGTTTTAGCAGCTCAATGTAATGTATTACTCTACACTGACAGTAAAAATGTGAAGTAACTTATTACTTTGAAACGGTAGTGCTCAGAACTACAGGACTTTGGACGACAGGACTTTGCCTTAACACCACAGTTAAGAACCACTGTTTCAGAGGCTTCTGCTTCTGCTTTCAGGCTTTGTTTCACCACAACAAAGCACTATTCCTCCTGTCTCATCAGTGTCATTTTGGTTTCCGACGTGATAAAAGTCTGTTAACTCAATCGATTCTGTTTCCCAGAGATGGCAATGATGTCTTCGACCAGACCAGCTCATCACCTGCTCGACCGGCTACTGCCTATGGCTTCAGACCTGACGAACAACCCTTCTATCAGTACTCATAGACACACACACGACGTTTATAAAGTGTCATCTTCGATCCATTCCCCATCTCCATCATGCATGTCCACTTTTAAATCTTCACTGCTGGAATCCATCGTGATTAAAGGCATCACATTGATATTGTTGGTAAAATAATGATCACTAATGCTGGAATACAAAATACTGATAAGGATTAACACACTACCACTGCAGTTCCATTCAGGCACCATGATGATAAATAGATGAGTAGTTAAGTCTTCCTCACCTGCTGGTTTATAATGTTCTTAATAATGAGTTCTCAGTGGGTCAGCAAGTCATTTAAAGCACGTGAACAGACTGATATTACTACATTTTGCATGTCTTTCCAATGTAATGATTAATATTTTTTGCCTCTTTAAATTCATCTCTTCAAATGAGTCAAATGTGTCCTTACATCCCATTGTTGAATGGTTTGAGATCCACCAGTTTGCCAAGGTGCTAACCTACGAGTAACAGTTACGCGTGCACTACTTTAATGTACATAGTTTTCTTCTGTTTACGTCACTGTAAAATAGGAACATTGTTGGTGGTGTGGCTCGTAACTTGGGGTGCTTTCACACTGGCAGGTTAGTTGAAATGCCTAAGCCCCATTGATGTATGGGCAAAAAGTCAAATTCAAGACCAATGATGGAGGGTGCCAGAAAACTGCTGCTTACTTTTCACTGTCTTTGCAGTCCTCAAATCCAAATCCAGTGTGAAAGTGGCCGAAGAACCGTGTGCTCTAAGCTGAGGCTTGAAATGCTGCAGTCTTGTGTAGCATAGGGGTCTGGTCAATCTGTGTGGCCACCACTGTAAATGTTTTACTGATGTTGAACCATAGCAGTATTATATTTAATTCAGTGACAAGAGAAGTAAAGAACAAGTTAGCCCTCCTTGTCCAACTGGATAGACAGCATTTCCCTTAATAAAATGAATGTTACTGACCTGCCACTATACACCCCTGATACTCTTTCTGTCCTTAAACAACACTGGGATGACCTGAGTGCAGCATCCTTGAGGCATTCACACTAACCATGTCAACTCTATCTGCAGGAAATCACTGCCAACGCATGTAACAGCTAGCAGCAGCTGCTGATTGAACTATTGTGTGCTTGGCCACAAACGCATTACTTGAAGCCTGGCGTTATGGATTTGCATGATCTTGCAAATCCAGCAGACTTGCAAGGAAAGTTCTATTGGTGGATTCACAAATTTGACCCCTGAAAACACAATAATGACATTTTTTTATGTGTAACAAGCTGATCTGGACTGCTTGCTGGAAACATGGCTTAACACTGTTTGATAACCGTCCATATTTGGAAATCTAACCGACTGGGTGAGAACTTTTCTTTTGTGCATGTCAGTCGGAAAGAGAGGGCAGTGACATTATTCTGCAAAACCTCAACTGTGCATGGCACTTCTCCCTGGTACAACACTAATGAGATCAGGGTTAGGGTTAGACCTGCACCATGAGGGGTCAGTGTTTCTGTTGGTTCAGGAAGTCTTCAGTCACACCAGTTTCCTGCAGTAGCCACTGTTTTCAATGTATCATTGTTTGCTGTATATTCTTAGAGAGTGGAGGGTTAATGCAAGAAAACTGCTTGAGGTTAAAAAAGTGCCACGGACTGTGACGAGATTCCCATCCATTAAAATGCCAGGGCTAGCTTGTTTAATGGAACAAATGATGTTTCCTTGAGCATGGCACTTACTGCTACACAACAAGGAGCTCCATGTCTGCATGTTTCAGTGTGAATCAGAGCAGTATAATTCATCTTCTTAAAACAACAATATTCTGTGGAATTGACTAGACTACATATGAAAAGGAGGGTCACATACTGTATTTTGCTGGACACTGACAGCTAACTACATACTGTATTATTTCTAGGCATATTTGCACATGTAGTTAGTATTTGCATGGTTATGTTTTTTTATTGTAAGTTATTGTTACTCTGTGTATATGATTCTGTTTTTATAGCTTATTTTATTGCTACCTAATAACACACTGTAAACCGAAGCAAGTACTGGACTGTAGGTATGCTCCATCTCTCTTGTTGCTCATCCTCAGGTTCTTCAGTAAAAACAAAATAAAGATCCCACGTTTCATACAACGTATGACTGTTTTTAAAATCATACTGTGTTCACAATTACACGTGATGTTGTGGACGTCCTGTGGAGTTTCCTGATACAAATACAGTTTTGTTTACATTCAGTTTTTTATTTTAAAATGTTGTCTATTTTCAGGCTGTCAAATACTTTGTGTGTACTTCCTTTGGTTTGGTTTGACAATATTCTAGTATAGAATGCAACATGCAGCATTACCATCCAAGGTGTTTTTTACAGCAAATTAACTTTAATCAGTCTGGACAAAGACATGTATGTCTCAATAAAGGAAGCAGAAAAGGTTAAAAAAAAAAATTGTACATATCCTCTCAAAAATTCTGTTATTAAACAGTGATTATGTGACAATTTATCAACATGCAAATTTCAGTAATTAAAAAAGTCTGCATTCAAAAACATTAGATTATCAATATTACCCCAAAGCATTTGTTAATTATCCTAAATATATAGAAACCAGTAATGTTTACATCAGTGTGCACCAGCTTACGATCTTGGCCAGCACATCGCTGTGTCAGTGCTATTCTACGCATTGTTGTGTGGTGGAATAGTGTGAAATCCTGCTGAAATCAGCTCTACAGAGCTTCATAGCATCTCTGAGCTCGTTGTTTTGGTTTTGCAGTCCACAGCTTCACTGTTTTGGTTCACTGTCGGTGTGCTCATCAGCATTAGTTCAGTCACCAGCATGCAGTTGTCTTCAGGCTAGCATTTCTTATCAAGCAACTCTACAGGTCAGAACACTGGTGGTGAACATGCTGAGCATTTAGCGGCCAAAGAGATTTGGTGGAGATCAAACTAGAGCTAAAAGAAGAGTGGATATTGACTTGGATTTGCTGTAGACCTGCAACTATTTATCGTTTCATTAATTGTCAACTAGACATTTATCAGCACTATTTTGAGAGTTGATTAGTCAGTTTGTCTTTTTTTTTGTTAATAAGAGAAAATGATCTAATTCTGGGAAACCCTGATGGTTCACTTGGCACTGCGGTTGCCTCGTGACGTAGGTTGAGTCCTCATCAGTGGCCCAGCTTGGATTCCAATCTGCAAATCTTTACTAGAAGTCTTCTCTCTGTCTCCAACCTCTTTACTGTCTGACATTACTGGCTGCCCTATCAAAGTAATGGCTAAAAGTCCCCAAGAATAATCACTTGGAACAATAAATGCGTTGAAACCAGCTGGAGAAGAGGTAGTTAGCTGTTAGCCGCTGATGAGCTACAGACTCCTATGGTGTGTAAAGTAGGAGTTCTATTTATATAATCAATCAATTGGTTTGAGTAGGTTTTTCTTTTTTTTAAAGAAAAAGAATGTCAAAATTCTATATTTGCAGGTTTCTTTCCTCCTGTATGACCGTAAACTGAACATCTTTGTGTTGTGGACAAAACAAGACATTTGAGAGCTTCATCTGAGGTTTTGAGAGACCCTGATCAACATTTTTCACTATTTTCTGACATTTTATTGACCAATTCATCAGCAGATTAATCAACAATAAAATACATGTTATTCGCAGTCCCAGTCTTCTGTATGTGTAAATAGACAACTGTTTGGTAGCACATTAGCCATATCTACATACCATAACTGTGATAATAGGTTGGTGTTGGCCAAATGGCAAAAAAAGAATGAATGCAGCTTTATGGGGTCATGTTATCCATTTCAGTGTTAGCAGAAAAACACAATGTTAACAGCAGAAGTAAAAAATAAGCTGTAGCTTTTAAAATGTTACATTTATAACGTATAAACTAAACGTTCCTTCTTCAAACTAGTACATGATTATTTCTGATCATAGGTTCTCCTTTTGTTCACCTCTGCCCTTTGGATGTAGATGTGGCAGCGTGTCCATCAGGGTGTTTGGCTTTGGTTGGTACAGGGGCTGATCACTGTCTCCACTTCAGTGATCTCAGTCACAAGTTCTCTGATGAGAGCCACACTGTCCAGTGGAAGCTCAGCTGCACTCTCTGGCTGCAGTACCAATGTCTGAGGGCTCTGAAGAACCTCCTCTTCCTCTTCTCCCTCTGTTTTCTCTTCTTGTTCCATGTGATCTCTCTCCTCCACTTCCTCCTCATCTTCTTTTCTTTGCTCGGTCAGAAGCTCACCACCTTTCCCTTCTTCATCTACGTTCTCTTCAGTTTCTCTCTGCTCAGTGGTTAAGCAGGTGGCGCTCTCTGCTGGAGATGCAGGGGACGGGCAGCCTTCATCATCAGGCTCACCTCCTGTATGGGCTTTACTTCCCATTTGCCCTTCCACTCTCTCCCCCTCTATCTCTTCTTTGTTCCATTCTCCTGTCTCTGTCTCTACTTTCTCTTCTTTGATTTTCTCGTCTACCTCTTCCTCCTCTACTGCCTCTCTTTGTTTCTCCTCTTTTACCCTCTCCACCTCCCAGTTTTCCTTCATTCCTCCTGTCAAATACACAGCTCTGTCAGTGGTCTGCACTGTTTGCATTACAGAAGGCTTTGAGGAGTTACAACCAATGGCCTCGCTGAGTGACCCGAGGCTCATTTTTATTGGACCGTCTGTACAAGGCGGGGGTGGCGATGAAGCGCAGATGTGCTGATCAGTTACGCCTTCTGTTTCTTGATCTGAGGTTGAGAGGTCAGGTGTGGCACAATTTTCAGGTGCTGCAGATTTGTCGGTTTGTGCACATTCAGCTGGAACATCTGTGGACTGTGGCGAAGTCAGAGTGGGAGAGTCTGGGATGGGATCAGAGGATTCTGGGTCTACAGATGCATCGGGTGTACCAGCTTCCTGTCCTGCATCAGGGTCCATTGAGTCAGCTATATTTGATGGTGCGTCAGTTTCAAGCTGGACCTCTTCTTGGGTTTCCTCGAAGCAAGACGCCTCCTCGGTCGATGGTTCATCAGCCTGCTGTGTCACGACGATCACAGGAGATGGAAACACAATGCTCTGGTTCGAGTTTTGAGTGGTACTGATGTCAGATTTGGCATCTTGACTAACTTCTGGGTCACTCTGAAGAGCTGTGACTGTCTGACCTCCCTCCCCCACCACAGGAGCAGGCTCTTCACCGGGTGCTGTTGAGGTGGAGTCTCGAGCGGGAATGGCTGGGCTTCCTGGTGAAGAGCGAGGAGGTGTCTGCCCCAGCAGACTGTACTGACTGATGGCCAGATCAGAGGTATCTAATATGAGATTGTTGCTCTTCTTACTTGCAGCATCCTGGAGAGCTGAGCAGAGGGAAAAGCCAGAGTTATAAGTTTGGATCAGAGAGGTACCTTCCATTAGATGTTATTTTTCGTAGTAACTTAAGCCTGCAATAGACAACTTTTTAGTATTAACTTATGAAGATGTCAAGAACTATGGTAAATCAACTGATTACACTTGATGTAAGTCTCGCTCTCACTATGCTACCCCGGGCTCTAATCTTCCCAGAGAAAAGAAGGTTGACTTATAGCATAAAGGAAGCTTGTGTGCCATCGTCACTGCCCCGGTAACGCTGGAACAACTGCGGAAACTCTACGCTGTCAAAGAAAATGAACCCCACTGATGGAGGAAGCAAAGCTGCGGTAAAACGAGTGAACGGATGGTCATTCATCTGATGAATCACACTCATGTCATGTTGATATGTGTGTCCCCTTACACCTGAGACTCGAGATGGTTCAAAATCAGCATTCTTTCCACTAGATCAGCTAGACACAAAACCTGCCCACTTATTAATACAACCAGGTGTTTTCCTCTGCCCTCTAATAGCACTGAGATGGGGGTACCTATGTGGAATTGAGTTTCTTGCAGTTGTTTTTTGCTAAGGACAGCCAGGTTGCTTGAGTAGCTGCAGCTGCAGTACAAAAGTTCCTTACTTTCAGGGAATCTGTGGTTCTTAATGACCGCTGTAAAATTCTACAACTTCACATAAGTTATGCTTGGTGATATTTTTACGTATGATCGTGTCACAGCCCGTAAATGAGAGTGTAGGCAAAGAAGTATAGATTTAAAAAAGAAAATGGATTTACATTTTTCTGCTATAACTATATTCCTGGAATTTATGGGAGGCATTGATCATTATAACAATGATGATTTATCATTTTCATAAATATAAAAAGTACATAAAGTACAAAAAATGTATAATTAAGAAATGGTGAAAAGGATAAAATACTTTGAATCTTTAATTCCACTGGACTTCTCCACAGCCCTGCTACAGGAACCCATTGACCTTGTTTTTCTGTTTGCTGGGTCCCACACCCAGGAGCCTACTGACGGTGTGGAGTCCAACAGCTCGATGGGGACCAGAATGGTAGACCCCATTTAATACATCATTAAGTTTTAGGATGAAGACTTTATGGGATTATCAGAAAATAAATACGAGTCTAGGTCAAGTCCCTACAAGTAACAACAACAAGATTTTGTGTGTTTGTTTGTGTGCTGTTGTTTACCTGTGTCTATCTCCTTACTGAGGAGGTTTCTCAGCACATCATCATAGATGTTATGAACCAGGATAAAACTAGTGTAGTCTGAGAAGATGTACTGTTCAAACTGCTGCAGCTCCTGGACAGAAAACGCATGGAATTCTTTGTTAAATCATACTGCCATCACGTCACACTGCAGTGACGGCGTATAAACGTGTGCACATGGTGGGACAGACTGCAGCAGTGTGTTTGACCCACAGTTTTCCACTTGCTGTCCATCCTCCTGGTCAGTGCAGGCAGAGTGACCTCCAGTAAAGCTTCCTGATAGAGCCTCCTCTGGACAACTCTGCTGTCATAGTCCAGCTGCTGCTCACACACACACACACACACACACACACACACACAAACACACACAAAAACACACACACACACACTTTTCACTTACAGAGTCCTAATGTCATCATCACTTTTGAACATTTTTATGGACATTTTCAACAACAGCTATCTATATGCAGTATGTATGTCAGGCAATGTCACATGTATCATATTGTATTCTGTCATTTATTTACCTTCAGGACTCTTTCTTTAGCTCTATCCATCTGGACAGGTTTCTGAGAAGGCTGTAGTCTGGTTGATGATTGGAGGAAGAGCTCTAAGGTGTACACAGCACTGTCCAACAGCTGGAAGATGCAAAAGACAAACACTGTGTGTCTATGACAAAAACTGGGGGATTGTTTGACTTCATTTTAATTTAGTTTGGGTCCTTAGGAGGCCTTGGCTGTATTCGACGTTGCACTGTGCCAGCTGAAAGCCATGAATGAACCTCCAACACTGTTTCATACCTTCTCCATCTCCAGATGTGCAGAGTGAACCAGCTTCTGAGTGCTACTCAATCCAAACCGCTGTTTTAAGCCTTCAACTTTCTCTGTCAGGTTCTCCACCTGCCTGTAGCTCTGATCCAGACTGATGGAGCGAAGTGTCGACAGTGCCTGGAGAACACACACAAAAAAAACACAATCAGGAGCTTAAACCAAACTACTGCATTCAATTGCTTAACGTGATGACTATGGATGTAACGTTACAAAACCTCAGGGTATGATATCATCACATAAATGGTCCACGATATGATATTTATCATGATATTTAAAAAAAAAAAAGAAAAAAAAGATGACTTGAACAATGTCCTTTTATAATAAATTGTATGTGTGCACAGGTATTATTTGTCCGTTTTTAATTTTACTTGAGGTACTTCAGCGTTCCTTCTCAGGTAAAATAAAAGTAGCCAGCCATGACATACGCATCTGCAAAACGTGTCCATGAATCGTATTTTTCAGTGAATGATTGGACTGTGGACAATTGCAAGACTAGGATTACATCATCACAGTTATACGCTCCTGTGCCCCAGTCAAGTTGCTCTTCCAGAGCTGAAGCATTGAATAACTGCTTGAACATTATTTCTTTGCAGAATATAATGATGTCACAGTGCATTTAACTTCTGACCTTTTGGATATCAAATGTCATAACTTTGTCATTTTATCCTATTAGATATTTGTGTAAAATGTAATGGTAATTATATTAATTCTTGAGCTAAGGCCAAATGTGTTCTTGAAATATTGTGTTGGCAAGAATGGGACAACCCAAAAACATAATGCCTCCAGTAACATATGGGGCTGCAAGAATCTGGCAGCCAGCAGCCAATCGCTCCCTCGCTCTGGTATCCAGCAGGAGTACCCAGGCACCCAGGAGGGTGTGGCAATGGATGAACAGCCAGCTGTCATGTTGAGCAGTATGAAAACACCCTCTGCTGTTCAAACAGAGCAACACAGTGACAAGAAGAGATCGAAATTGAATACATTTATACTGATATGCCTCGTCAGAACCATGAGCTTTGTGATCAAAATAAAAATGTGATTCTGGTAGATATATCGTCCCAGTTCTGATAGCACTAAATTCTGTGTGTTTTGAATCCCTAATCGTGACTAATATAAGTTGGCACATGGTGCATTGCAAGCTAAAGTTAGCAAAAGACGTCATCCTTTGTCAAGGATGACACACTCAGAAAAGACACTTGCACACACAAAGTAGACACACATGTCTCTCTCACCTTCTTTGTCTCTGGTGTTCCTCCATTGGTGTGTGAGAAGGCTGAGTCCATCTGTGTGTGCAGTGTGTGCTGCATGCCCTGAATCCCAGCACTGATGTTTTCTGTGAGCACTTCAAGGATGGAGGACAGGTAGGGTGCTACACACTCACTGCACACTTTCTCTGCGTCTTCACACATACACTCTGGAAGACACACATTATTTACAAAAAATGCTTATCAGTGACTGGAGGACTTGAATGTACCAGACTGGAAACTCAAATTATAGCTTCAGATATTGAGTTAACAGCACCTTTAGAAACAGACATTCACATTGACATATTTTCCTGATATGTTCAGACTTGCGGGGTGAACGATCAACATGCCGCACCTCGGACTTTCTCCTCCAGGAAGCAGTGAGAAGACATTATCTGGTCCAGGTTGGATCTGATCAGTGCCTGATTGGCTGATGCTGTCTGATGACACTCCTCCCGCAGAGCCTCCAGACTCACAGTGAGTTGTTCCAGCACCAAAGTGTATGTAGCCTGCGTTGTCTGTACATTCATAAGCACGTTATAGTAATACAAGACTGAGTTTCAGTGAATTTCACACAAGGTGAAAAATGTTTTAAAGCAGCAGAGAGAGAAAAAAATTATGTTCTGAGATTAACATCTAAATTTCTCACAAGTGATGCAGAATTCAGAGAAGTCAGAATTACAACATTGTAATCAGAACTTTGAGAGAAAAAAGTTTAAATACTTAAACTATTAGTATTTCTATACAGTATACTGACTGGTTATCTTGGAAAGCTGGGACAGTATCCCAAACTGCAAACACAGCATATATACAGCAGTGAGACAGCAAACAGCTTGTGTTGACCTGATTAGCAGTGACTCCTCTTTTAGCTCTGTTTTGATTTCCACCACATCCTGACAAAATGACTAAATGCTCCACCGGGCCAGCTGATCGGAGCTGGACAGGTGGTGCACACTCATTAGCTATGAGATCCCTCCGGTATGATAAACTTAGCTTTAGCATGTGATCTGCCACTATTTAAAAATCTTGTAGCGTGTGCATCTTAAAGATTAGAGGGAGGTACTTCTGTCAAGTTTCTTTATTTCTCTCTGCAACACAAAGCTCCCTTAGTGTAAGCTTCAGTCTGCAGAGCCATGAAGGTAGAATGCTTAAGCCAAGGCCCTGCTGCTGCACAGAGCGGAGTTCACTGTTTATTCAAAAAAATGTCTGATATCGAACATCTCGAAATCTCTAAATTCCACCAAATTTGACACTGCACTTCTTTGGATCCTCAGCAACACACAGATATATGTGAGTACCAGACAGACAGACAGACAGACAGACAGACTTTGCTTTATGATTAGATAAAAAATATTGATGAGTTTCTTGTTCTCCCAGCTATTCTGAGATTGATTCAAGGACAACAATTTCGGTTATGGCCACCTGTCATTCTGTTGCTCATTTGCCAATGAACAGGATTTTCGTTTACTTTACTTTCATCCAGGATGTCTCCGGATATCCCAATGTCCTTTGTGAATGCACATTTTCAATTCATGGAAATACCAGAACTTTTGGAAAAAAAGTCAAAAATAGTGGATGCATCCAGTAATGGGTAGAAACACAGCTATGCACATATTCTTTTTCCTGTATTTCTGGGATTTTGGACACATGACTGACATAACCACTTTCTGAAATACTTTCTACCATACAAATATTACCAGAACGTCAACGTTTGCACTTACACAGCATATATGAATGACCCAACAACAGGAAAGACAGTGTACGTGTGTATCTATGACTGATGAAACAATGTAGACTGAGCCCAGCTGTCACTCAGCACACAGTTTGCTAACATTTGAGAAGCAGAGCTGGTGATGGAGGACTCCAGTGCTGTGTTCCTGTCACATCCCTCTCATGCTGTGTTGTGTTGGTGTATTAGTTTAACTCACTGCCAACCACTGCCTTATCCTTTCACTCTTCTTGCCCTTCACTCTTGATTGAAGCTGACTCTGTAACCATGGCAACACTTCCTCCATCACCTGGGAGGCCAGCACCTACACACACACAAGCACAGTGTCATCAGTAGGTGGATGAGCAATGACAGACTGTGTGTGTGTGTGTGTGTGTGTGTGTGTGTGTGTGTGTGTGTGTGTGTGTGTGTGTGTGTGTGTGTGTGTGTGTGTGTGTTTGCTGACTTTTTCTTTTGTTCCAAGCAGCATTTCCCAGGATTCATAGCATCCTTTGTCCTGTCGGTAGAGTTGGAGGGCTCGGACATATGCCTTGGTCTCAAAGGATGAATCACACCAGGGATCTGCAGGAAGTACGGGCTTATTTATAATTCTGGAGATAATCATTTTCTGTGTTCACACTGTTACACTGTGTACACACACACACACACACACACACACACACACACACACACACACACACACACACACACATTCTGTAGTTTATTTTGACTCAATCCTACAAAAACCGGCCTGCTGCTGGGGAATAATCACAAGAGCACCAAGTGTTCACCACTGAAAATAGTCCCAAACAAAGTTGTGACTTTATCTATCTAGCAGCAGGAAGGAAGGACTTGCGTTATCGCTCCTTCACACACTTAGGGTGAAGCAGCCTGTTGCTGCAGGAGCTGCTCAGTGCTCCCAGTGGGTCCTGCATAGGCGCTGAACGTACACTGCAGTGTCCCTGCTTCCAGGGGCCTCCAGGTCCCCCCCAAGAAGAACTTTTGTTTCAGAGACTTTGTTTCCGGCATTCTGATGATTGTTAAAAATGAAAAAAAAAATAAAAAATAACACAATAAAAAGTACACTGAAATACTGATTCTTCAGACTGTCAATGTGATTGTCACTTTGGGCTGTATAAATAAAACTGATTTGATTTCATTTCATTTCATTTTCAGGAAATAATACAGGATAAATCAGCCCTCTGTAGTATTCAACGGTTTTCATTCATTCATTTTTGGCCCCTGGCCTTCAGAGAGTCTGTGCATCCCACTGCCCTGTGCTTGTCAGTTGGTGCAATCCAGTTTTCGACAAAAAAATACATGGCCCTCTTCTTTAGAACTGTAAGTAAGAGACAGGATTTTTTCTCGATTTCTCTGTCCATCTCTCTCTCACAGAGGAGGACGAGGCGCAACAGCACAGCAGACTACATGCTGCATAGTGCCAGAAACAGATCAAGATAACTACAAGGTATGAAAATGTGTCTTTAGTCAGGAGAAATACGAAAGATAAAGGAAGGAAACCACGGGAGGGCAATGAGAATTGGAAGATCAGGACGGTAGAATGAATGTCATGTTGTGTAGCTAATAAAAGCATAAAATGCCCAAAAATAATTTGGTGAAGAGGAAACTTTATATTGATGATGTTTTTTTGTTTTTGTTTTTTTGAGATTCATGTCTTTGACAGGAAGGGGAAATATTGAGAGACGGACTAACACAATGGTCTCAGACGTCTCTGCTGATGATGAAATGATGCGCTTATATGCTAAGTGAGTGCACTCGGGCATCTGTTAGCGGGAGCCACTGCTTTCAACCAATTACCTGTTTTGGTGTTAAGTGTTACCTCTTTAATTTCAACAATCATTATTTCTTTGGTGATCCAGTTCTCCAAAAGACTTTTGGGTATTCTATTCTTACTTCATGGATGGATGACACTTGAGGAACAGAAAGCTTTAGTAATGCAAAACATACTTCTGTTTATCACCAATACCACGAGTATGAGTATGAATCATCCTAGTGTGGTTAAAAACTGACTGACTGGCAGCATGAAATCATTTCCTCCCTGATGGAAACTGACATGATGTGATATCCTTCTGTGGGTAAAGTGTTAGAACCAGGGCTGTCAAGCGATTAAAACCGTTTTTCTAATGAATTACAA
Organism: Diplodus sargus; assembly: GCA_903131615.1. Classification (NCBI taxonomy): domain Eukaryota; kingdom Metazoa; phylum Chordata; class Actinopteri; order Spariformes; family Sparidae; genus Diplodus; species Diplodus sargus. Next base: position 1,023,373 of record CAEMYA010000341.1, on the reverse strand, counting down.
GTTTTGAGATGAATTGATCAAATTAAATGCCACACACACCAATATTTGCTGTAAGCATTTAAAAATATGGATTTTGGTAGATGAGTGAATCAATGAGTAAATGAACATACTAAACTTTAAAAGGAGGGAATATTTTCAACTTGAAGTACTCCAAGAGTGGTGGCTAAGCCAGCGCGGACGGAAGTGTCTGGCAGTGAAGTTGTAAATGTACAGCACAGCTCACAGTTTGGCCATGAATAAACTCCTCAGATACTTAATGCACAAGAGGAGCTCAAGTTGGAGTGACAGCTGTAATATCCATGCTATCTGACGCCATGCTAATGATGTTAATCCTGCTGAAACGGAGAAGTGATGGTATAACATCTGACTATTAAACACAGCCCATTCTCAGTTTGAGGAAGATTGAGAAAGAACTTATAAACTCATGCCATGCATTGTTAGAAAACTTGGACAATTTACTCGTACATGCTGGTTTGTATTAATAGAATCACAAGACTCTATTTCAGTGACATATTTAGACCCAAACACAGTATTCCATGATTAAATGGTAAAAAAAACAACTGTACCTACAACAAACTAGTTTTACTAAAACTGCATTAATTAGTTTAAGTGGCAGAACTTCACACACGTTCCACACTTTTTTACCTCATAAAGTTGGCTAATATGTTCGCAAAAAATGCCTGTTTTACATAGCAGGCAGAGGGAAACATTTGTCTGGCCACCAAGCTATTTGAAAAAAGGGTATCATATGATTTTATTGATAAATAAGACCAACAGTTTTTTGGGTTTTTTTTGTAGAGTTTCTGCTTTAAGAGTATAAAGTAAAACACTGCTGGCCAGCTGCGTGCTGTTTCCTGTTACTGCTGAGGATATCTTGGTGTCGGTTCAGATATGTTGCTGTGTTTTCGCAACCATGTAAGTTAAAGTAAGGGGGGGGGTTGGTTTTTGTTTGTATTCTCGCTAACCACACAGGAAGCCAAGAGCATTAATATTTGTATCTGTCACTAGGGCAATTGCCATGACATCAGATTCAATTTGAAAAAACCCAACCAGCAAGAGCACAGTGGCACAGCAGGTTTACGTGTTTTACAGCCCCCCAATATATCAGAAAGGTCAAAGTGTGGCGGCCCGTTGGACTCAAAGCCACACACCACCTGGTAGTGAGAGGATTATTATAACTCAAATGTCATTTTTGCAGTTACAAATCCTGTATGGGTACACTTTATATATAATTTAAGCAATACACCATCAGTCATTACTTCACTACATGTCAAGAATTACCTCCAGCACTTTACTCTCCGAAAACCATATATGGAGTCTTTTATTCTTCTATTTTTACTTCACTTTGTATATAGATGAAACAAACAAGTTTAGTAGCAAGCAGCAGAGATTTTGTGTTGCTTTTTTTTCCAAATGATCAACTTTAACATTTTAAAGTCAACTTTTTTTAAAACAAAGCACCCTTTTGTCTTTTTCTTATGTTAAAATGTTGCATGTTTCAAACATAGAAACAAAGTGCAAAAGAGAGCCACAGAGAAACTGCATGTCTGCATGTGTTTGTGTTTTACCGAGGTTGCTGTGTCTAATGCAGGTCTTGAGGGCAGAAAGGAAGTGATCTCGTTCCTCTTCTTGTTGGAAAAGGAAGCAGGTGTGGCCTGTGTAAGGCAGGTGCAGATACACAGCAAACACATCTGGTGGCGACACTACCAATGAAGAATCGTCCTTCACCTCTAAACACAAAGAGACAACAGTGTCACACATGTGGACTGGAATTCATTTTCTCGGCCCTTGAACCATGAGTTTATGTTCAAAAATGAAAAGAGGTTCATGGCAACCATTGGCAGCAGCTCCTGACTCTTAAACATGTTTTTAATAATGTAATAATTTCCCAACAAATCCCTTAAAATAACTCATTTGTCAGAGCCTCTTCTTATGATTCAAGAAAAATACAAAGAAAAAGTTAAACTTGTCTTGTCCCCTGTGAGTCGTAGCCACCAGAAGGGGATGGAGAGGGGAGTACTCAGTTAGTTGTGATCTGCTACCTCACCACTAGATGCCGCAAGAACCTTAACACTGCAACTTTAGGTATGTTTTTTTATGCTGTAGGTATAAATAAATACTACCATTGAGTACTCCAGCACAGGTTTGCTCGAGAAGAGCTCTGGACTCCTCCTCAGTGGTGAACACACTGCTCCCTGCTGTCTGGAGGACCAGCTTAGCTGCACATCCACGGCTGAAAGTCTACAGGTGGAAACACCGACAACAAAGTCCAGCACTGGCGTACCAGTAATTTGGAACTTGTTTTGTTTGTGAGTGTGTGTATGTGCAAGTGTTACCTCCATGTTTTCATGTATCTCCACGTTGCAGTCTCTTCTCAGGACGGTGTATCTCTCTCTGAATTTCTTTCCCTGCTCATACCAGCAAGTCAACTTTACAGACCCTTGGTACAGCACATCCTCTGGAACGTACTGCGGCTGCACACACACACACACACACACACACACACACACACACACACACACACTGATTTAACTTGTATGTGTTTTGCAATGTTTTCTAAAAAAAATCTTACAGATTTTCCAGCTGCATCCATCATGAACATGCAGCTCCTACCCCATGGGTGAGCAAGAGGCCCCTCCCCTCTTTCTTAGGCTCCACTTCCTGGTGTAAGTGTCTGAAGTAGGCAGCAGAATACTGCTGACGGTAAAACACACTGAAGCCCTGGTATGTACTGTCCACAAGTCCTGGAAACCCACACACACACACAAACACACACACAGACATGCAAGCACACATTTAAAAAAATATACCTTCAGCACAGTTGAGTGTCAAGTAGTTTAGTAGTTTAGATGAACAGTTCTTGAGACAGCTGCAAGCGAGAGACGTCACGTGCAGAGGTGAGGAGCCCCAACAGTTCTGGATACTCAGACTCAGACATACGCATGTATGTGCTTAAGAGAGAGGGTCCCTTTCTCTCTACTGTACCTAACAAGGCGTCAGCAAATTTGAGTGTCAGTGTTAATGTTTTGATATTTAGTGGTCAGTTTATATTGACATTTACAATGTCAACATTTAATTAGAACTGTAAGCAGTTATGAACGGGGGCCAAGCCCCCCCGCGCAACCAAATGATGACAGGATCGGGGCAAAAGTGAGGACACAGGCCAACATCTGAGCCGTGGTATTCACTGTAATGGGAAGTGCACTGGAAGTGCAAAAGGCTGAATGTGTGCCGATTTGGATTTGTTGTACTAAATCACGCCTATCTTGTTCTTTAAAATGTGGAAGTTTAAGGCCAAAACGCATTTAGATCCGTTATAGTGCCGCCTATAGGTCAAGACCAAATTTGGCACAGAGCCTCTGGATGACTTCAGGAACAACTGACTTAAGTGTGATGTTGAAAGCATTTAGTTTGACCGAATTATGAAACAATATGTGTTTTTTAGCTAGCAAAAAAGATTGTTTGGTTATAACCAGCAGATTTTTTTGAGTGCCAAAATTATTTTGATAACTTTTCATCAGACACATCTGGAGATTCTATGTGCAAAGTTTCAGGCAGATGGGGCTTAAATTGTAGGAGGAGTTTGAAAAAGTTTTTGCATATGTGGCAATTTAGCGAACGAAATGTGTAGCAGAAGTGGGCGTGTCCTATGTCAGAAAACTCAGCTCTATTCAGGGAACATATGGATATAAGGTTTGCGAATGTGTTATTTAAAATGTGGAAGTTACACGCAAAAACTTGATTGCATCCATTATAGCGCCACCTAGTGGAGTACATGTGCAATTTTTGGTATGGAAGAACTGTGTCCTATTCTATCTTAACCATATAAATTTCAAAGCTCTCAGCATAATAGTTTGGCTGAAATTAATGTTTGTTGTTTATCTTGTAATAAGCCACGCCCACATAAACCAGTCATGACGACCTTGTAGATATGGCCTCAGGATTGGCCCTACATCATACCAACTAAAATTTCGCAAAAATCGGTGTAGCCATTCAAGAGATATAAACTTCTAGCGCCCCCTAGAGGCCAAAATTCGCCAAATTCGGCTAATCCCTTCCCAGTGTCATGGCAACCAACGATCTCAAATTTGGTGTTAATAGCATTTAGTTTTACTGAGATATCAAACAGTTTGCATTTTTATAGCGAGCTACAGAAATTTGTTCATTAATAATTTGTGCATTTTTTGACCGAGCAAAATATTTTTGATAACTTTAGATGAGGTCCAGCTGAAGAGTGTAAGTGCCAAGTTTCATGCAGATCAGACAAAATCCCAAGGAGGAGTTCGAAAAAGTAGGTTTTCCAGTTTTTGCAATTTTGTGAAAAAACTTTCTAACCAGAAGTGGGCGTGGCCAATTGCAAAGTGATTCAGCTCCATTCAGGGAATCTGGGGATACAAGGTTTTTGAATGTACGACATATGGTGTGGGAGTTATAGGCAAAAACGTGTTGGCCTTGGTTATAGCGCCCCCTGAAGGTGGATATATGTAGTTTTTTGTGTCTGAGGTACGTGCAGGTGTCTGCACCAACCTTTCAAATTGCACCGCCCTCCCTTGTACGGTTTAGCCTGCAGCACCACTTGTAGCGGGAGAAAAAAAATCCTAACAATTACAATAGGGTTCCTAGCACCGCTGGTCCTAGCAAACGCGTCTGCTTGAACACGCGTTCCCTCTGCCCCTCAGGCTTGGCCCCCTAATAATATAACATGATGACTTTACATCTCAGTTTTCATGTGTGCTGTGAGTCTTTAGCTTTCATTTAAACAATTTAATTCAACAAAGAAACAAGTATAACAATGATTATTATTAGTTTAAATAAATTAAATGAAAGGCAACATTTTTGAGAAGACCTCAATAAACTGCCCTAAACTGGTTATGTATTTATGTGCATTTTTTAGATAAAAAATTCAAGACATCATGAATTTTGGGTTTTGCTTTTTATCTGAGACTGAGCCCTGTAGGTCAATGCTATTTGGAAAGCAGCAAGCAGCAATACCAGAGGCTAAGCAACATGACCATTCCACAAATACACAATACACTGCACCAGTGGATTGAGACACGAGAACCTCCTGCTGCTGCTCTGCTCTGAGTCCATGAGTGTGGGAAGAGAGGATGAGAGGAAGATAGTAATTACCTCAAACACACAAACACAAGCTAAACTCTCCAGTCGTGACAAGTGATCTAAAAATACAGTTCATAAACACGCAGAAGGTCAGTGGGTGTGATGCCCTTTAATGTAAGCTGTATATGTTTTTTTAATATCCAATGTCTGTCAATTTGTAAGAGGAGCTGGTGGATGAGTCATAATATGTTGTTTACATTTGTTTATAGTATGGCCATTATCACACATGGTTTAGGCCACTCTGTAGCCTGACTTTCATCTGACACACATACACACAGATCAGACAACCCATAATAAGGTAATAGTTGGAAATGGCTGTAATTAGATTGTGCTTTGCTGTGGAGATTAGTGGCAGGATGTGACTGTGCTGATAACATGTATAGGAATGCACACAACTCAACTCAATCAGCCCATTCAGTCTATTTCATTTCTTATTTTTGCAAAAGTGAAGCGGTGAAACCTATGTGTAACCACGATGTCCCCACTGGTTCCAGGGACGTTTGTTGTAATTCAAACCCCCCCTCATGTTTCCTGCCGACCTCTTAGCCCAAAGCTAACAAATAAAGGTGGAAATAAACATGTCATGTCCCCCTTATGCATGTAGAAACACCTTCCCGTACAATGCACTCCAAAACTACAATTCCTCTCTGATGTTGCCAGTGCTGCTGTGTTTCGATAACGTTAGAGTATATGTTTCCTTTTCAGCCACTCTTTTTTTAAAGTCAGCATGGCAAATCATTCAAAAATGAGCACTTTATTGAGTACATGACAGAGAAATGAAAAGATATGGGGATTTGAGTGCAGAAAACACGTGGTTGTAACTCGTTAATCAGCTCACCAAACTAAACTGCATCAGTAACCACTGCAATTACTCCCTCTGCAATAACTGCTACTGCTCTGTCTGCTACTACTACTATCACTATCACTGACACCTCTACAGACTCGGTGAATGATCTGTTACTGCACATTTCTTTGTATCTCTTTCTGTCTGCCTCTCTATTCACTACTTTCTATGGAAAATAGGGCCTACTACTATAAGATATGTTGGCCATTATGCCCTGATAAACAATTCTAAATGAGAAGTGTCCAAAGCTGCACGCTACACTAAAGAGTGCTGGAAAAGTAAAAAAGAAGATGTGGTAAACTTTTCGTTTTACCTTTGATGTTGGTGATTTTGGCCTCATCCAACAAGCCAGAGGAAGATGCTCCCATAATGTCTGTGTGTCCCTTCCTTTCAAATGTCGTCAGAAAAACTCAGCTCAGTTATTTCAATGTGTTCATACAGTAGGCCACCACACACGAAACCTATACGTAACTAAATGAGCTGCTCTGATGCGTTAAGGTTTTCGCTCCGCTCATTTCCTCTGTTTTCTGTGAGTCGGTGTGTGGTGAGCTGGGCGGGACTGTGACATGAGGTGAAATCTGTCAGAGTAGCTATCTCAACAACTGCAACATCACACACAAGTGTCATAACCTTCCTGATAAGGCCATCTGCTGGTTAACACTGAGAGAGGCAGAGTTGTAGAAAGTACCCAAGGTTAATACTTAAAGGGGCACTATGTAGTTTTGGAGAAGAAATTCAAACTCAGAATTTGAGTATTTCCAATAGTACTGAGGTAATAATATTTCAGTGAATAGACAGGCTGTTATCAGAGGAAAATAAGGTCCCAGAACACTGTTTGAAGCTAGAGAGGTGGCAGGGTCCGCCACATATAAACAAAGTAAAACAGTGTGAATTGTGTTGTCCTTCAAGGTCAGTTTGTTTGTTCAGTTTATTCAGTCCTGGAAACCAAGAGAGTTTAGTCTAAAAAATGTGGCATTGAAAACAAAACCTGAACTCAAAAAGGAAACAGTGAAACATTTGTATCTTAAAGAGTTGTGTGACATGGCACGGAAACAGATATTTGGCAGTGAAAGTCATTTTGTCAATGACAATGTTCCAATGATTCCTTCATGTCTGTCTGTCTTTTTTTTTTTAAGTGACAGGATTTTTCATGATGTAAGTATTTTTTCAATGTCTCTGATTTTCAGGTTTGGTTTTCTGTCACCCTCTGGTATGGAGAGGAGGGGTTTCAGGGGGGACACATTTGAGTTTTGATGTCAAAATTCACTGTCACTATTCTGGCTTCATACAGTGGAAGTATAAAGTTGCAGAAAATGGAAAAAGCACCTTGAAAATGTAACATTAAGGACATTTTTGAAATTATATTATAGTTATAGTCTTTCCTAAGTCTAATGATTTACTGACATCTGTGAAAATACGTTTGATAATTCAACTTTTGCAAGCTATCTTTATTAGATTTTTTGTAGTTTCTATAAATCTGCACGTACTTTTTGATCTACGTGCAGATTCCAGTTAAAATACCAGACACACACACACACACATATGCACAACATACACAAACACACACATATTGTGGACTGTTCAGAAGTTCACTGACAATGTTATAGGTTGGAGCAGGGAAAGCATTAATGTAATTGATAACATTAATGATGACTGCATTCAGTTTAGTTCAGAGTCCAGTAACATGCATGCTGGCTCATTGGCCTACTATTTACATTCTTAATTACACCTGAGTATCAAGACAGCACGTGCAGTGACAGCATAGTTTCCACAACAAAGGTTAGTGAAGCAAAGGAACCAAAGCACAGTAACATCACCCAGGACATGCAGCCAGACAGAGGCAGCTCTGCAGCAGGTGGTTACTGTCCTCTGCAGGAGGAACGAGGCTGTAACATCTGATGGTGAAGACTGCAACAAGGAGGCAACAACTGGTCAGCAGTCAACACAGGAGAAAGAGGACCCATGCTCCACCATGTTGGACCACTCGTGCCAAACTCATGTGCCAAAGGGATTGGAATGATTGGCAGCTCTTATATAAGCCCATCCCAGTCCTGTGTCATTCCTTACAATATGCATACATGTGAGCGTGAACTGAGGACACGGAAGAGATCATAATAAGTAGCTCAAGGAATGATAGTTAATCAGGAAGAAACTGGTCCATGACCAGTCTGCTGCAAGTCTGATCATTTATGTGAACCTGCTGTGTGGCACAGACCAGTGAGGACTCATTAGTTCCTATTAACTTGATCATTACTTTCCCTTTTTGTGCACCCACAAGTAAAGTGATACTTAGTACTGAAGTGCCAAGGTAATCTCATAAAACATTACTTCATGATTATGACAAATTGCCTTGAAATTCTCACTGGGAGATCACAGTTTGTTTCTTGATACCAAACCAGAGAGAGCAGGATTCTCACAAAATATTGTTATCATTATATCCACACCCCTTATTAATATTTTATATTTTAACTCATTTTTTACTGTTATAATTAGCTTAAAAATAAAGTTTACATCCATGATGAGATCACAGGAGCTCAGGAATGACATTGTAGTTTTTTAGCAGTGCAGTTGTTCAGGATAATCGCGTTTCTGACAGGCTAATGGTGTTTTTGGTAAAGGGCAGGGCCAAATAGCTTGCAAGCACCTGCTAAATTGCAGTCCCTGTGGTAAGTTTAACCAAGATGTACGAAATCCAGTCTGCATGTGAATCACACCAGGATCTACATAAAAGCCTTTTGGTGCCATGACCAAATCCCAACAGGAAGTCATCCATTTAGAATTTAGTGTTTTACTTTATTGAACTATTCCCACAGCTTTAATTCTCGTGACTTCAATTTTGTCAAAGCAAGTTTAACACGATGAAAGATGAAAAGTCTGGTGTAGCAGTGTGTATTACAAAGTCAACAAATCAAAAAACAGAGTGAGGAAGACAGAAACTCCTGTTGAATATGTAGAACTGAGTGGATTGACTAATGTGCCATGTATTACTTGGTACACACTGCACCATATAGTGACACACTGTAACCATTCTTTTATACTTTCTCCAGGTGGGAAGCTTATATTCACCTTTTCTCCCACATGTTGTGATGATTTAATGTTTTTTTCACCCTGTGGTCTCAGAGGCAGTAAACTGAGACCATGCCTGGATCATGAATTACTGTAAGTGGCTTTGGACAAAAGCGTTTGCTAAATGTCAGTGTGCAGGTGATCAGTGCGGTGTATCCTGCACTGTTCTCACTGGACAGCTCTTGTCAGAGGCTTTCTGGCCAGGTCAGAATGTAGCATTGCCGGTGGCTCGTCGCTCTGATTGGCTGTCCAGGTAAACAGATCAGTGCAGAAAAGTGAAATGGAAAACTAGGGAAAGCCCCTTGAGCCTCTTCCTGTAGAATCCATTACTTCACCCACTTGGTACAGTTTCTCCTTTTTTTTCTCCTCTGCCTTTTCACCAGCAACAGTCAGGTCTACAACCTTTTATCATTCTCCATTCGGAGCAGCTTTCAGTGCGGGTGGTGTCAAAAACTGCTGTTTAATCACAACATCAGTTAGTATATCAGTGATATGTAGAGCTTCTTCCTTTCGTGCAGACACAGAATGTACAAGCCTGCTGGCTGCCAGCTGAAATGTTTGTGCAGTGCAGCTTTTTAGGCTGAGATAGAGACATGTGGTGACGCAACAGTTAGCCTTTGTCTGCCTTGTATATCATTCTTACAACCCAAATCTCTCTCTCTCTCTCTCTCCATATATATATATATATATATATATATATATATATATACATACATATATATACGCACACAGTATGTATGTATGAATATGGAGGTCTGTGTCAATTGTAAAAATTTGTGGTTTTTATGTCGTTACTCAGAAACCTCTTGGATAAATAAAGTATCTATCTATCTATCTATCTATCTATCTATCTATCTATCTATCTATCTATCTATCTTCAAACTGTTGAAGTATTAACACTTGTAGCACCTCTGATTTGATCACAGTGGGAGAGTGACATTGACTCCTCTCTCCCTCCTCTGCATCTCTCCTCCCCTCCCTCTCTCTCTCTCTCTCTCTCTCTCCCTCTCTCTGCCCCCCATCCACGGCTCAGTCGCTCCTGGTCCGGTCCGGTGCCTATGTGGAGGATTATGTCCTGTGTGGGTGCCACTCTGCTCCCCGGACACACGTCGCGCTGACCAGAACAGGACCGGGCTCTTCTCCCTCCCTCCCTCGGCTACTTCTTCTTCTTGGTTCTCATCCAGTCTCGACAGTGACGGAGCTGTGCGGAGGTGCTCGGGTCTGTAAAGAGTTTTCTCAGGGTAAACTTGAGTTTTCAGTGTGTCAGAGATGTTAAGACATTTCTGAAGACGGACGTTTTCAGTGTGGATTTTCTGGACGTGGGCGACTCTTCCCTCAGGCTTGGCTTCAGCTACCTGATCATTACCTGAGGCTGGTCTACTTCTCCTTAACGTGCCGTCTATTGTTAGCTTCTTCTGCGGAGAGATGTGGCGCAGACTCCCTCTGCTGTTTTTATGCTGTGTTCTAAGTGGACTGGATGCTCTGGAGGCGGACAAAAACGCCGACCCTTCACGGGGAACGACCGCGCCGACCGAAGCAGCAGACCTGGTCAGACTGGACAAGGATGCTCCCTCCGCGGCCAGAGCGGAGGACGGTCAGCGGGGAGGGCGGCAGCAGTCCCCGGGAGCAGACGCTCCTGTTGTGGGCGCGGAGGGGAGAGTCCAGCAGCCCACCGCCGAGCCTCTGGAGGAGGAGGTGGACAACCAAGAGAATATCATTAGCCAGGTCAGTGGTGTGCGCCCTCATCACCCCCTCTTCACCGAACTGCATACACAGATTGTTGATCTAATGACGCGCTGCGGAAAGCAAAGGCAACACAATGTACAAAATTACTTTAGTACATTTCATGGAGGTACTCTTCAATTCGGCCTCGTCCAACACGCCAAAGCAGCTCTCCTCATAGTAAAAAAAAAGGCGTTTTAATAATGTGGTACTGTGTGCAGAATGTATTGGATCAGGAGTAAAAGTTGTACAAGTTGAAGTGAAGTTCTGTACGGACTGTGCAGGCTCAGCAAAAACGATGGGAAATATTAAATTGCCAGAACTTAAACCTGAGACCAGTGTGACAGATCAGTGGTCACCCTGAACACTTCATCAGGCCAGGAACACATGAGGATTCAGAGCACTGTACACTAACTGTACACTTTCCATGTATTATTTCCTTGCAAAACTAGGTCTAGTTTTCCTTTAATCACAATCCAGACCCCACAGTATGTGAGTCCAATTTACATTACGTGGTAAATAAGACCCAGTGGTGTGTGTGTGTGTGTGTGTGTGTGTGTGTGTGTGTGTGCCAGGACAAGGTTTGCATCCCTCTGGTGGTTGGTTATATAACATCCTTCAGTGGTCCAAGCCATAAAGTGGCTGTTTGTTAAGGCCTGCAGCTATCTTCTTCCAACTGCTCACCACTGCTGCAGCTGCAAGACATCACACATGCTGCCACTCTTTTCACTTTTCATTCAAGTATTTCTGCTTGAAATATATTACAGACCAGTAGAAAGTGTCAAATATGCATTTAAAGTCAAAGGAACAGTTTACCCGAAAATGGAAATGCAGTCATTGTC
>CAEMYA010000341.1:997691-1010745 GCA_903131615.1 Diplodus sargus | reverse complement strand
CTTGCTGGAGGGCTCTCTGTATGGGATGGACTTGTTAAAGCTCCACTCTGTCACCACCAAGCTGCTGACCAGGGTGGACAACATGGAGAGAGTGAGCACACACATGGATGTTGACACACACACACACACACACACACACACACACACACACTCAGGACATTAACATACATCTAGGTGAAGCTGTAGGTTTTCAAACACTAGGTGTTTAACATAGACAATATTTGTCTTGGTGTTTTGGTTAGATTGAGTGATTATCGGCCTGGCCAATTATCAGGACCATTATTCAGCATTTTCTAATTATGGAGAATTGTAATTTTTTTTGTCAGATTGACAATGAAACAAATAGTGGAGTGGAAGTATAATGTAGTGGAAAATGAAAATAGTCAAGTGAATTACCTCAAAATAGTATGCTCAGTGATAAAGAATATAGTAAGTAAGCAAATAAGTAACATTTATTTATAAAAGCACATTTATAACAGTTCAACTGTGCTGTACATAGTGCATTCAATAGGTAAAAATAAGTAAAAATAACAATGTTGAAAAAAAAATTAAGAACCATAAAACACAGACAACCACATATTAACAAAGATAGTAGTCTTTGTAGTGATTGTAGTCGTAGTAATATGTACCTGAGTAGTGTTAATGCAATGTATCAAGTGAGGTAGACTATTGTCTACAGGACGGGAGAGAATCATTGACAGTAGGTCAGGTCAGGAAGTGGCTGTTGTGGTGGCATGAGGTCTCAGTCTTGATGAACTGCCACAACTATTCCTGTTCGCCTCAGAGTCCTGGAGACATACAGATCCTAGTTTTGCGCAGAGGGAATGTAACTCCAAATTCACCAAAATCTGATTTCCATAAGGAAGAATGCCACAGAGTGGTATATAGCATGTAAGATTTCAGCCTTTCCCTTTGCTAAAGAGCCAAAAGCCAAAGACACGTGGCTAGATTTAGGCCACAAAAACACATGGTTAGGTTTAGACAGGAGCTTCAGATATACTTGGCAGGTGATTATAACTGTCGGCATGGAAGATCTGCATTCCTTATTTTTCGCTTCTCATTTATTGAGATTTTTAATCTTCATCACCAGTCTTTATATTCTGTAAGTAGTTTCTAAGTATGCAATTGTGAATCCTGCTTAGGATGGACTGTTCGCAGACAAACTATCTTCCTGTCTGTGCACTCCAGGCTTTTGCTCATAATTTTACTGAGATAGCAAGAGAGAAAGAACGTGCAAAGGAAAGAGCAAAAGAAAAGGAGAAAGAGAAGAAGGCCCAGCAGAAAAAGAAGAAAGTCAATGATTTGGAGCGTGCAGGACAGAAAAGTGGAGCAGCAGCCTATGCCAACAAGCAGGTAATGTCTGACTATGTTCATCTCATGCATAAGCAGGACCGAATCCAGAATTGTATCTGTTATCTATAAAGTAACTGAAGATCCCAAATTCTTTATGAATAAGACAGAAAGCTTTTGTCGTGTTGCAGAAGAATTATGACGGTCAGCTGAAGAAGAACCAACAGCAAGATGGTTTGGAACAACAGCAGCCACCCAAGAATAGGACCGGAACTCAAAAGCCAATCAAAGACAAGAACAGTGTGGTCATCAGAGGCGTGACCTTTTACAAGGCAGAGGAGGAGAGCTACAAAGAGGAGGAGGAGGAGGAGGAGGAGAAAGGGAAAGGAAAGAGTAGTAAGTCTGAAATATCCTTATGACTAATTATGCTGCTTTTATTTTACATTCATGTTGAAAAACTATAACAATGGCAATAACCTGAAGAATCCCCCTCCGAACCTGCCAAGATGTGTGGAGTTGGGGCAGTTGATTGATGATTTAAGGCAAAAATGTAAATGTTTGATGGCCTAATCAGTCCTCTGTAGTCAGTCACTGGTAAAATCCTAAATATGCATTTACTACTGCATTTATTTATAACGTATTTTATGTTTAGAGCTAAAATAGAATAGAAAATACCCTCATTTCTGCCTCTGGTGCACTTTTTGTATGTTTGTATGCTGTATAATCTCTGAATTGTGCAATTCTTTACATTTATGATGTTTGTCAAAATAAAAGACAATTTTGCAAGTCAGGAAAGTTGCGACTTGTTGAAAAGATCGTAAAGTAGCATTTAGTTTGCGTGAAAATACATCTGGCTCAATGTATGTCTCCAACACCAACAGCGACAAGCCTCATTTGTGTAATTAATTCGTTGCACAATTCAAACAGACTGGGAAAATTATGACAGAAATATGGTCCCCCAAAGAGGAGGGGCTTTCCTTCTCTCTATTGTGGCCTTTATGTCCACTTGATGAGTGTAAGTCTACTATTCTAATATAAGGCTCTTTAGCTGCTTATTGCTATCACTATGTCCAATAGACAGCTGCTACCTCCCTACACTCCTGTGGAGACTGATTCAAAACAGTCAAGGTTCAAGTTGTTACTCTCTATGGATTAAGTCAACTTTGTTCCAATTCTGAATATATCCAAAGCCTCCTGATAATCATATCAGGTTTTGGAAATCTCAGTGAAAGAAAGAAAAAAAAAATTAATTAGCTAACCATTACATTCCCACTCACAGAAACGCAGTTATTACTAAAGTAATGTTTGTACATGAAAAAGGATGCAACTTCCTCATGATTTATTTTTGTTAATTGTTATTTTGAACTGTCCTTTGGCTGCTGTGACACACACATTTCCCAGTTTGTGGGACTAATAAAGGAATTTTGATTCTGATGCAACTGTCATGATTTAAAAGAAAGAAGCTTGGATAGTGTTTAATGAAAACTGAGCGCTCTAGCAGGCAGACAGAGCTGTCCAATGATAATTCAACATAAAACTGTCTTCTCTCATTTTAAACCTGATGTTCTTCTTTTACAGCTACTCTAACCTCAAAAGCTTCAATGGACTCTGACCAGCTCCCACCTAGCAGGACTTTACCCATCAAGAGTACAGGACTGTCAAGCGCTATAAGCACAGAACTGAACTCTGAGGACCTGTCAAGGACACTGAACAGGCCTGCACCCACCCAGCCACCGACAGTTTCCCCAACTGCCACCAAAAAACCAACAAAACCAACCAAACCAGCTCCGATCAAACCAACAACTGAAACAACACCAACAACTGCAAATTCACCAACAATCAAAATGATAACGACCACACAGCAAACTACAACTACCACTCAGCCTCCTGTGCGTGTCAGTCAACATACCACCTTAATTTCAGATGCCAATAAAGGTCCACCCATTGATGCATCTCCCACAGCAGAGTCCCAGTCAAGACCCAGAAGTCGGCTCAGCTGGACAGAGAGCCCTGCTGACCAACCAAAGACCACAACAAAGCCTGGTATTGATACATATAATACTATTTATGTGTTAGATCGTTTAAATGGGGCCTATAACTTGATTAGCATCCTGACTTATTTCAGGGATAAATATGTACACTCTCTGTGATGCATTGTCTAAAGGGCATGGCACAATTGTGTTCAGGGCATGTCCAGGGGTCAAATACGGCTCACTGCACAAAGGGGTTGTATTCAGACTCTAAATTAGTCATAGATTTGGAGCGTAACATAAATTAAACCAATCAGAGTAATCTCCAATCCCCTTTAGGATTCAGGTGTGCCAGGACTTTGCATTACTATGAAACAGTGGCACGAGTCTTCACTGAGGGACAGGACCCTCTGCCCTTTCACAGTCATCTCAACTGTCAACAAGGATTGACAAGGTTTAAGGGGCGTCCCTCTGTGTTATTCTAATTAATAGTCGTTGGGATGCAGATGGGTGAAATACATCTTTGATGGGGAAAATATTAATGTCATTACCTGCAGCGCTCCTCCAGGAGCTGAAATGATATGGATATCTCTACATTAACATGCACATTTGCACACGAGGAACAGCTGATAAACTTCATTGATTGCTTAAAACTCCTGACACGCCGACAGGATTTGATGGCATTCTATGTTAATTAATGCTCTGCGTTTTTCTACACATCAGAAGGTCACACGCACAGTCCAGATTCAAAGTGTAAAATAGTTTAGAGCAGCTGTCCTGACAAACCTGAGATCTGGTCTAAAAATATTCATTTCAGAACATAAATGTTCAATTTTGTTTCTTGTCAAGTTATAGCTACAGCTTTTAGTATTATTGTTTTGTTGTGTGCTAAATGCGCCACAATATTTGTTGCAGTGACATCATTGCATGCACTGAAACATTGTGACAGTATCACTTTCAGCTTGTTTTTTTGCAGCAGTGTGTAAGGACACAGCAGCCAGCATCTCCGAACCGGTCCAGGAGAACTCTTACGGCCTGAGCGATGGAGCCTGGATGAGGGATGCTCGTGGCCATGGTAACGTCATCTACCTCACCAATGGGCACTATGGCAATAACCTCCTAGAGTTCCGAGACATGGACACCTTCAAATCAGGTAGAGGAGTGTGTGTGTGTGTGTGTGTGTGTGTGTGTGTGGAGGGAATAAACCCTAAATAATCTTAACTCAAATCATTTATACCTATGGACTTGCCATTTTTTGGGTCACCCAGGTCATTCATTTCTTGGAGGGGTTTTTAAAATGGTGGGGGGGTCCAACCTTGGCGAATGTGTCCATCAGATCTTCATTTGGAAAATGAACATGCATTTTGCTCTTGTATATACTAAGACTAAAGTCAGTGGTGGGAGAACAATTGTCCATTGCATTAAATGTAGGAATTAGTCTACCTACATGCTACTAACCCCTGCTTTAACACAGTGCGTTTGAGTTCAGGGCTGCCCCTCGGTCACCGTGGACTAGTGCATGGCTAACAACAGCGATAACTGTTTTCAGCAACATCAAAAATTGTGAAATAATCACAGAAGATATGCAGTGTCAGATTTATCCTTGTAGATGTATGTCTTTCTTGGAAAACACTGCAGTTCAAGAATGGATTACAAAGCTTCTGGAGGGGATACGATCACACCAGAGTCCTCGTTTGAAAGGCACAGTCTACCAGAGATATTTAATGTTAGTAATATGTGGTATACAACTTTGTCAATCCCAGAGTTAACTTCTATAGTTCCCAAAATGTTTCTCATCAGTCCTGTTTACTTAAAGGTGCCAGAAATGCAGTTACAGATACAAGTTATTGTTCAGTTTATTTCATATAAAAGGCCACTAAAAATTGCTAGAAAAATATTTTCCACAGAAAATGGATTTGTGGATCACACCTTGATATGCAGTCATGGTAACACTTATGTGTTTCTCTGTGTTCTCACTGCTTAGGTCAGGCAAGTAATTCATACAAGCTGCCCTACAGTTTCACTGGAACAGGCCATGTCGTGTTTAACGGAGCATTCTACTACAACCGTGCCTTCAGCAGGGACATCATCAGATATGACCTGAGACACAGATATGTAGCCGCCTGGAACACACTACATGATGCTATACTGGAGGAGCAAGCTCACAGGACACAGACTGAAGTAAGACCCATGGTGCACTTTATAAATGCACTCTAACTGTGATTTAACTATGTGAGAAAGACTACCTGATGATTTACTAGTGACATGTACACTTGGGACACTTCAAAGGGTCGTAGAAGGTCAGCACAGGGAACAAAAACACTATAAATCTCTGGAGAGTTCAAAAGGCCAAAGAGTGAGGAGACGAATGAACTGCTGGAGCTGTTTGTGTAGTTTTTTTTCACATTCCAAATTAAAGTACCTGGATTTTACTTTAGCACTACTACTAGAATGGTTTAGCATTCTTAGAAATGATTTTGTTCACTTAGTTTTCAAGAGTGGCATGAGTGGTTGAATTCCTTTCTCATGTGTATGTGTACAGTACAGATTTGGACTTGGAGCAGGGGAAATCAGCTTGCCTGGCTCTTAACAAAATAAAACTTTCAACTAGAATTGTGTGTTTTATTAAAACATTGACATGAATGTAAACATCTCAATTTGTGGTGATTTTACACGCTTTAACAATTTATTGACAAATATTGACCCAGGTAGCCTACTTCTGCTGAAGTGGTTTGTAAAGACGATATTCACAAGGCAGCCATTTTTCTCTTAAGGGGCGTTCAGACCAAACGCAATAGACGCAACTGGAGCGGCAACTCTACATTGAAAATCAATGTAAATGGCGCGATGACATGTGATTCAGGCGGCCGCGGCGCGAATGGAGCGGCGCATCTGAAGCGACGCGAATAAAGTTGAAAATATCCAACTTTTCAGGCGGCATCACGCCGCGACATCCAATCAGCGACGAGTTCAAGCCGACGACGTCACTTCCCTCACGTAAGGTTGTTTACACTCAGACCAACATGGAGGACAAGCTAATTGTAACCGCAGCTCACCTCAGACAGATTGACAGGCGCTCCGCAGCTGAGATGGAGCGCCTGTAGTTGGTGTCCAGGTGGGAGATCCTGGCACCAACCCGAGCTAACAGGTCCTCGAACTGGACTCCGGTCAGCCTGAGGTACCGCTGGAACCAGTCGTGATCCAGACGGAGCTCCTGGAGGAGACAGTGAAATTCCCCCAGCTCCGTGTTTCCCTGGAGGACTTCATGAACCCAGACACGACGGCAGGTGGTTTTCCGGTGTTTCTGGGACTTGTACAGCAGGTCCAGTGCAGCAACGGTGGTGATATCAGCCATGATCGACGTGGAAAGAGAGCGGGTTGAGAAACACCGGTTCAAAAATGAGCGGGCAAGTGCGTCGTCTTTTTTTTCCCTGAGCGTCAAGCTCAAATGACACGAATAGTCCAAAATGATCAAGCGGCGCGATAGAAGCATCTGAAGCGATTGTATTCGCGTCTATCGCGTTTGGTCTGAACGCCCCTTTATGTCAGGGTCAGGGTGGGAAGTTGGATGCTGGAATATTGTCAAGCTGCTGTGTTCCAGGTTGCACGTAAAATGAATGTAGGGAATCTGGCAAATTGTTATTATTCAGCCACTTCCTGATTGATAAGCTACGAGAATATAATTCATAGTGAAAATCTGGGTGAATGTAAAAAACACGTTTGATTAACCATTAGCTAACGTTAGCATCCAAGCAATGTCTAGCCAACAACCACTTGATTACATTCAGTAGTCTCACTTCGAGACTCTTCTATGTGTCCAAGATGTGATGATACTTCTAATTTCATGCATACCACTCCTACTATATCTTGCATCACTATCACACAGTAATGATAGGTAGGCAGTGGTCGAATGCTAACATTAGCTATTGCATAACAGAAGCTAATGGGTTATCAAACATGTTGTTTTACCTTGAAATATGATCTGATATTTCTCCTTGACGATAAATCAGCAACTGACATGATAACATTTTGTCAGATATCCTATGTTTACACAACTTGCAGTCTGGACAAGCAATATAACTTTGGAGCTTTCCATCCTGAGCGTGAAGCAGAGGAAGAAGGCCACCATTTGAATATGGTTTGTTGTGAGGCTGGTAAGCGTAGGTTTTAGTATAGGTCTCAGGACTGCTACAATGGTACCTGGCAATGTCACTGTGATGACAAGACTATTGAATAAATACTAACTAATTTATTATCAGCTTTTAAGTTGATATGGGATCTTGATAGTTGTTTACTTACACATCCAGCAGACACAGAGCAAAATGATCATTCATTTGTACTGAAGTCAAATATTATTTTTTTTATCTCTTTTTTGGTCTCCACCAACTTAAAAAAAAAAAAGTGTCTCTTTTGCTGCTAAATGCTTCAATTTGTACACCAGCAAGTTGCTAACTTTGCTGAGCGGGTTGTGCTGAACATGTCTGTCTGCTGCAGCTGAAGGAAAGCAGTGAAAGTAAACCAAAAGTGCAAAGTTATGAGCAGTAAAACCAAAACAATGTGTGTTTCAGAGTTTTAGACAACTGGTTCTCTGTAACCATGTTATATACTGTATTTACCAGGTGGAGTTTGCCGTTGATGAGTCCGGCCTGTGGCTGCTCTACCCCGCTCTGGATACAGAGGGCTTCCATCAGGAAGTAATCCTGCTCATCCACCTCCATCACCGAGACCTGCAGCCAATACGGACCTTCCGCACAGGTCTTAGACGTGGTCGCTATGGAAACAGCTTCCTGGTTTGTGGTGTGTTATACGGAGTAGATAGTATGGAGCGTCACTATGCTAATGTGACATATGCCTTTGACACACACACACTCACACACACTGTGCCAAGCCTTGCGATTACAAATGTGCATGCACACACCTCCCAGCTGGCTTATAACCCAATGGACAAGAAACTCTATGCATGGGACGATGGACATCAGATGATATATGATGTCATTTTTGCATATTAGCACAATGAATGGACACAGAAGAAGAGAAGAAAAGCTGAGAACAGAAGCTGAGAACAGAAGAAACTGAAGAACATTTTTATAAATCTTTTGTTTCTAAAGGACTGTGGATCAGTCTAAATGAATGTGTTTTTATGTTGACCCCAGCTGCTGCTTTGCCTGTGACACTAACCAGTCCTAACCAGCAAGAGCAGCAGTTAACTCAAATATATTCACATTTGGAAAAGGACAAACTCCCAGGGGTCATATGAATGTAAATATATGTATACGCAACTTAGTCTGTTTATCCAAAATGGAAATTTCCTTCTGATTTCTGAAAAATTGTTTCTCTGCATATTCAGGCTGTGGTGGATAAGTTAGAGTGAAATTGAGCATGCATGAGTGCACAACTGTCCACACCTGTCTACACAAATCAGACTAGAAATGCCATTAATTACCTGGCTAATCCCATTCTTCAGGAAGAGCTGCTTCCAGACTTTGAGGTTTCCCCACATTAGCTTTTTCCCCACATCAAGTGTATTCTTCACAAACTGGTTTTCCATGTACTAGCTGCAGTTTCACATAACAAAAATTGTTCGACAGTTCAGGTTTCTGATCCGACCTTCCATGAGTTCAGTGCCTGCCAATAGAGGGTATCGTTTCAAGTGGGACTGATCTAGTTTTTAAAAAACATTTAGGGCGTTTTCACACCTATAGTTTGTTTGCTCTGGTCAAATCAGGGACCAACTTGATACAATGTTGCATATTGCCTCAAGTTTGGTTTGTGTTCACACAGCAGCATTTACAAGCGGACCAAAACGTGTGATGCGCGAGGAAACTGCTCTCTAATTAGTCGGAATTTCGAAAACGACGCAGCAATTCAGCTGAATTTAGCACCTAATAGACAGGAAGTCAAGTACTGTAACAACAACAATATGATATCCGGTTACGTTTCAAAATAAAACACTCCATGTTGATACATGCACACAAATCTCAAAAAAGAGACAAACACAAGCTCTTCTGCTAATCCTTCGGTTGGGAACACTGCCTGTTGTTGTTTTTATGACACATACCTTTAACTGCGGTCGTGAGTGATCATGTGATTATCGTGGGAACTCCTCGGCCTCGCGACGCCAGCTGTCTACTGTACTGCGCCGTGGCCGACTCAAAACGCAAACGGTGGGGGTTGCCGGATGGCGGAGCAAAGCCGAATCGGAGCCGTAACGTAGTGGACATGTATCAAGTGGAAAATCGCAGTTAAGCACTGATGCTTCCTGCAGTTGAGTTGGATCGAAGTTGGATCATGTTCTCACCACAAACTAACCGTACCGGAGTTTGTTTGGAACCGGACCGAGACCACCTCTTCAACAAGGTCTCGGTCCGGTTGTTTTGGTCCACGATTGACGTGTTCACACCTTCCCAAATGAGCTGCACCAAGAGGGTAAATGCTCCAGGGTTCGATTCAACCGAACTAAACAAGGCAGGTGTGAAAACGCCCATAATTTCTAATTCTTTGAGATTGTTTTTGAGACCTCTTATTATCATATTAAAGCTAAGGTTGGTTATTCTTTACACAATTTTTGTTTCATTTGGAGAGAATCTCTTAACTTCGTGACAACAGTCCATAAATCAAATGCTCTGACGAATACAATTTTAAATATCCCGTATCTGTCACAGGCCTCGAATTCACCTTATTTTCAACAGAAATACAGAGGCTACTGCAGCCAGAGTCCATTTTGTTGTGCTTCCGGATAAGCACTTCTGCCCACTGGGTAACTGCAGCTGTTTGAAATCACATACTAAAGTACTGCCAACTACATACTCACTCAGTATATACAGCATACTAAATAAGCAATTAAATCTGTTACCACAAATGTAAATCAACATTATGTCTGACACTCAATGTAAAATTGAAGGATAAGGGTTGAACCCAGTATAGGATATTGTTTGTATTTCACATATTAAGAATCAAGGTAAAATAACTGTAAAGATTAAAGGTGGACAGAGCAATGTTAGCAGCTACTGTTGATATGCTTTAACAATAAGCAGAGAAGCAGGCTGACCAGCTGACCAGCAAACCAACTCGCCCTGAGTCGCTTAAGTCACCCTGTTGTGGAGCTACTCAACTCATAACTCCAAGCATATTTTCGGTTCGCCATAAATTTTTCGTAAAATGCACGGATTTGAAATTTAAACAGTGGATATCTCACGCAAACTATTCTGTGAAGTGAAGTTTCAGATGAAACAGCAGTGTTTCCCATTAATTAACTAGACCCTGGCAGCCATAGTCTCATATTGATCGGAAGATTTTTCACTTCTCATAATAGCACTGAAGATCTCGTTGATTGAGCAAGGCGTTTTTCATTCCAAGTCAGTCAAGCGTTCACATGCATGCACATACTCCATACAACAACGGACTCATTCAGTGGCTAACATTAGCTTAAAGCACACACAGTGGCGCCGCCAGGGATTTTGGGCCCCATGAAAAAAAATGTGGGCCCTTGTATAGGTTGGCAAAAAAGTTTGATGCCATTTTATTTAAACTAATATGCATTTTAGTGATATTTTTGACTATCATTCCCATATTTGTGAAAAGAACAACATGACAGTTACGTGGTTAACCCTCACTGTCTCCCTCATAGTCCTCCATACAGGTCTAATTTATCTCCACAGCTGTAGACTCACAGGATACCCAACACGTCATGCTAGCTTACTGGGAAAGGAGCTAAATATCACTCCACATTTGACCTGTTTACACCTCAGTGTGAAATGATGACTTAATAATAACTTTCAGTCAGCACTTAATGAGGGATGAGATGAGGATGAGGAACCTGCTGCTGCTCAAACTGAGAAACTAGATTCATGGCTGTCTGACTGCCTTCAATCTTTACAACTGCTGACATTAGCTTTAACAGTTGTTAAACTGTGCTAGCTGTGAACTGTGGTCACTTTCTTGTGAAAGAAATGTGTGAGGAGTTGTCTTCCCTCTCCTTGCTTTCTTTCCCTTTCTGCCTTTTTCTTTCGTTTAAGGCTCCCTGTTTTGGCTTTCTTGGATAAAGACATGTTGGTGAGCAGCAGCCACTCCGCTTGTTAAGCTGTTTAGTGATGCATCTTCCCGCTCCTGCAGCTGCAGGGATGGACTGAACCATTATGTATTGTGAGGGGTGAGAGGGGCCTCAGACAGCAACCGCTATTTTTTTGTATACAGAGTAAAGTCTCTCATCCGATTTATTTTGCCAATTTTAAGTTTGTTATGACACTAATTACTTCAAAATATAAAATGTTTTTATTTCAGGCCCCCTCCCCCATTAGGGCCCTGGTAATCAGTCCCATTCCCCCCCCCCCCAGTTCGATGCCCCTGACTGTAATTATGAGCTGACCATTTTTTTCAGTAACGACTAGTCTAACGCGTTAATATTGCCAAACTAGTAATTAGATTAAGGTAATTATTCAAGTCACTGTGCGTTACTATTATTTTTGTCATTTTCCTCAGTAAAAATATATATTTTTGCTTTCTTCTTGCGTCTCAGGGAGTGATGTCAAGCGTGCAACAAGTTACGTTTTCAGCACGAGGACAACTCACTCACGTGTTGTAGATGGAAATACAGTCATTATTAATGCAGAGTCATTAAATAGCATGCTAGCATCAAGTAACTCAAAGAAAGTTATAATGTATTTTTCCACCAAGTAACTTTCCGTGATCAACGATGTCGGTAAATGGATGGGCTGCTACAGCAGCAGTGCGTGGTGGTGTTTAACGCGAGTGGCGTGCGGGCCCTTTAAACTTAGAAGCAAGGACGAACAGGGTGACTTAAGCGACTCAGGTGGAGTGGACAAGGCAGATAAGGCAGGTTTTCCTCTTTGTGCGCTTTCGGTCTGAACGCACAGTAATACCTTTCTTTGGCAAAAACTGAGTCACCAGTTGTCTGCCCTTTTTCTCCCTCTCAGCTTTCTGCTGCTTCTCCTTGCGTTTTTGGTAACTGGACTTCATAGTTAAGCTCACCTCACCACCATCAGTCCTGCTTAGCGACTTCTCATGTGTACACCTGTATGCAGCGGTAGCGCTCACGATAGAACAGCTTATCATTCTCTGAGCATACACATTTCACGTGTCCCGCTCTCCCAGAATCAGACTGTGCCAAAAAGAGAGAGGGGTAAATGACAACATGATAAAGAATTCGAGAAAAATGTTATAGAAAACGACAACCATGTTCAATTTGCTTATTTTAACAGACAAAATTATACATTTTATTTCAAAAGCCTAAACAGGGCAACATTATTAAAATAATATTATCAGCCCCTCAAAGGGCCTTCTGTCAGTGCCGGGCCCTTGGAATCGTCCTAACCTTTCCCCCCCTGGCGGCGCCCCTGAGCACACACCTACAGCACTGAGCAGTAACTCTTGTGCAGGGTAGCCTTTTCGAACAGAGGTATGTTTGTGACGGCTATGTTGCTTGTGTTTATATGATTGTGGCATTTAACAGAGTTGTTTATTTATGTATTTATTAAAATTAAAAAAAGCTAAGAGAACTTGTTGAACATAGCAAATTCACCATTAACCAGCGAGAGCTGCGGCGCAGTCTGCAACAGTGTAGTCAGACAGTGTGCATTCATGTGGCTGGAGGAAGGCCTGAGGAGGGAGGGGGTATTACATTTTTCATTTAAATACTGGTTTTCTACAATCGTACCAACCCCAGCTTTAAAGGAGATCTTGTCCAAGTTTACATAGTTGATTAGCCAGAGGGAGCAATAGTTCACCTTGTGACAACAGTTGCCCTGGATGAGTTTGGTAAAAAACTGAGACAATGA
>CAEMYA010000341.1:974595-997221 GCA_903131615.1 Diplodus sargus | reverse complement strand
CTACTATTGAAGTTTATTCATTTAAAACCACTTTTAAACTTGCACATGCCTGACACTGCTTCACTTGTTGAAAAACCCTCCCAAGACAAGGTTGATTTAAACTGTTTTACCATGAGTTTGCCTTTTTAAAAAAAAGAAAAATTCTAATGAAATATTTCAAAAAGATTTATGTGAATGAGCAATTGTTTCTTTCTTTCTTATTTTCTTAATTATTTTTGTTTTTTCTCTTTTCTTTCAGTTTTTCTTTCTAACCCTCTCTCTTTCCCCAGTCTACCCTGTGTGTGTCCAGCCTGCTGTCGACATTATCCCTGGCGCTGATTTAGTTTTCCTGGAAGCAGCAGAGCCACTGGAAGGATCCCAGGGTGGAAAAAAAGCCCCAGCCAAATGCTGGTCAACCTTTTACTGAGAAAACTCAAGACATAGACCAGACCCTCTACGTATTAGTGTGTCTCACATAGTATCATATAAGATCATGGACTGGTGTGATAAGATATCACAGTGAGTCTTTGCATGCATACTAGTCTGGTTTGGTTCAGCACAGCCCAGTCATTGACAGATCAGAGCAGTCCATATCAACTCAAAACAGAAAGTAAATGCAAAATTAAAATTACACATTTATACCAATTACACATTGTCAAGGCAGGCAGCCTGATAGGGAGTTATGAGCTCTGCTTCATGGACCAGGTTATGGGTAGTTTTCTCCAGTCTTGCAGTTTCTGACGTGAGGTTGCCAATGGACTCTCAAAGAACTCAAACTGAAAGACAAAAACTTTCAAGGAAATATGAATTTAAAAAAATAACTAGCTCCTAATCTTAATAGTGTAATCTTACCTGAACTGTGTTTTTTTTTGTTGCAAATAATGGGATACACTAAGACAAAAAAAATAACTATTTAAAAGAGACATGTACAAAAGAAACAAAAGAAACAAAACGATGACTAGAATGCATGAATTTCAGCAGGAATGTTAAATGTAAAAAAAAAGCTGATTTCATCCTCTGGAGATCAGATCAAATGTTATACAACCCTCGTGTTAATGTGGTGTGTGTGTGTGTGTGTGTGTGTGTGTGTGTGTGTGGGGGGGTGTGTGTGTGTGTTTATGTGTGTGGTAAGAGACCACCTAGCAGGATGCAGAAGAAAGGTGCCCACTACTTTAACTGCATATTCAAAAAGACTCACCAAGCTCTATGAATGTATGTGTGTGTTCTCTGCAACTGTCTGTCATTAAACCACTTGATCTAAATGTTTGAGAGTATGGGGACCACACACACACATGCGCGCACACAGACATCCTTTTTTCATTACTTGTGGAGGCTCTCTAAAGACTTACATGCAAACTCTTACGCTAAAGTCTTACTCAGTAATTTACCCTTAAATTTATTGACGTATGTTATGGGGTCAAGCAGTTTGGTCCCCACAAAGCTGTTGGACCCCACACCTTGTGTGGGTTCTCAGTTTTGATACCACATAACTCGCAGAATTACCCTAAATCAACTGCTTTTCAACTGATGATGAATGTTATGGGGACTTTGGGCGTTTTGTCCCCATAAGGACGTCAGGTCCGCACAATGTGACTGTAAGCAGATTCATACCCACAACGTGAGTAATACATGCACTTCCTCCCCCTCACTCTCTCAAGCACACACATGCAGAGAGAAATGCTGTATAGCATAATGTCTGGTTGAAAGATAGCAGCGGTATTTGCATTTGCATTCCTGACTGCCACTAACTAAAATATCTGTACGAAGAACAAAAGAAAGGGAAAGAGAGAGAGAGAAGAAAGGAGATGTTATCATAGAGATTAAGACCTTTGGGTCGTATAAATACACTCATTTAGAGGTAATTTGTGCATGGTTATAATGGGAGATGCAGAGGGAATGGAGGAGACAGAAATGTGACTAAAGCAGTCTGTGGCAAGGGAGGAAAATTAAGAAATGGTGGGTGAAAACAGGGCTTGGTTAAAAGTGGAAAGAAATAGGTAGGTCGATGGAAGAATAAGTTAGAGATATAAAAAAAGGAGAGTACAAGAGGAATGCATTGAGAGACTGAATGTCAGATGTCACAGAAAATGTGGAGGAATCAGGAACAAACAATAAAATAGAATAGAATAAACACAGAACTGAGCCACAGAGAGCTTGTAGGGTTTATACAAACATCAAAATGGTCCACAGCGCCACATAATAAGTTATGTTTTGTCCAGGGAATAGAGGCTGTGAAACTACTGCTGGTGAGTAAGAAGAAATTGTACATCCAGTGTTTAGGCATTCTGTGAGGAAGTTTAGCTGAAACATTCTATCTTGTCTAGATACTTTTTGCATTGCTGGCCCTGACCAACTTGGTGCCCTAGGCAAGATTTTAGCGAGTGCCCCCTTGCATCACAGTCAATTTCACAATCAGTTTTAATATACTGACGCCGATATCGATTCCCGATCCAATACTTAGTCTTAACTAATATTTTCCTGGATAATACAGCTGCATTAAGAAAAAAAGTACATGCATCCAAGCTGTTCCTAATTAGGTTTTTTTATAATGTTGAAACAAAGTATATACTTTCATATGGCTCTTTCTTATTCTGCAAATGCTATTCCAACATTGGCCTCCACCTTCCTTGTGTTAGCAGGTGAGTCTGTGACGCTGCACTGTGACAGCAGACCCTCGTGTACAGCCTCGTGGTACCTCCATATCATCCACTGCTGTTTTCATATTCCTTACGTTGTCATGTAAAATGACGTGGAAGCTTTTGGCGTCTGGAGCTCTAGAGTGATTAATTTAATTACCTTCTCTGTAATATTTTATCGTACCAAATGTGTAGTATCAAATGCAGCTTATTTGTTAGTCCCTCGCGAAACGGTCGTATTGCGGATGTTACATGTCGCTGCTGGACTGCTTTCGCTTTCTAATTGAAAGGTCCCATAATATACTGTTTTTCATCAATTTCACACAGCTGTCAGAGGTCCAACAACACTCCATTCAAAATGCATTGCCCCAAACCCATCCGTGGTCCTGATTTTCAGCTGTCTAAAAGTCACTCAAGTGAGCTCTACTGAGAGCAGGCTGTTTCTGTGCCTGCACCTTTAAATGCTAATGAGCTCCGTTTGTCGACGCCTGCCTTGCCTGCTACACGCCCCGTCAGGGAGAGCATGCCGCTTATGCTAGCGGTAGCATGCACAAACGTTTATGGTGGTTTTCACACTATGGCTCGCCGAGATGCTGTGGAGATGCTGTTTGACCCATGATCGGACCCAGAAGGAGAGGCTCCTGAAGAAGTACAGACTCTGTGGCTGCAGTTGGACGTTTCAGAATGGTTAGTGTGTCTGAATATGCTACTTAGTTTGTTTGTATGTGTTGTTACAGTTACAACAATGTAGCAAATGCTAGCTCTTGCTAACGGTAGAGGTAACTTATAGCTCTTTGGCAACTGTAAATACCATAAAGAAGTGGCAACACTTAACTGTGGCTTGGGTGCAGTTGCTGTGTCCGGTATGGATGGGACTGATCTTTTTACGAGGGTTAATGTCGAGGCAAAGCCAGCTTTGTACTGACCCTCGTTACTGAAGCAGTCCGATGTGAAGAAGTGTTTAGCACACACAAACAAACTTACATGAAAGTCCACGTTGAAAATTGCCGATCCCTGATCAGTGTTACATTTTGATTAAAAAAGAGATGCTTGGTGTGTCCTCTACAAAAGACTAATATAGAATAATAGTGAAAATACGATGAGATTTATTCAACAAACTATTGTCATGCAACGCAATTCAGTCTACCCAGAGTGCAAAAAGCAGTATAGTGCAGTGAAATTATATATACTAGTGCATTGCCCGTAGGAAGCATGTAGCCTCTTCCTATAGAAAAGTGGGAGGTTAAGTAGCTTTTTCATGGATGGCCAAATGAGGTTGTGTTTGGAGGTGGGACGTCAGGGATATAATTGGCTGTTTTTGACTACTTTTGATTATACCATTATATTTCACCTTGAAAAATATTTACCTTGCCTTGTTTGGTGTCATTATTTTCAGCACAACCTCACATGTTTGACTGTACATTTATTTTTTCATTTTGACATATTATTTTAACACTATGGACCTAAAATCACAAAATAACAAAATCAGAGTAGGAAAAAGTTAGATTTTTTACTGTGAAAACCACAAACAGTTTAATGAACCAATTGCATTAGTTATAATGCAAATATAAATTGTTGTTTGCTGAATTTGTGCATAAGTTTTTGAAATTTACAAAGTTATACGTAACTATTTACATTAAAATGCAGGCAATGCCTCAGGCTCCTCAGCTCATTCCTGCCTGCTCCGCAATTCAGCAGTTGACTCACAAAACAAATAAAAACGACTACACTACACACTAAACACACTACACCAAACACTTCATTTCACATTAACTATACACTCCAAACACGCTGTATGTCACAAATCTCTCAACTCTCAAAACTCGCTGTCTCTGTCGCTGTCTGTATCACCGCCGACGTCCCTCACACAACTTCCCGTTCCTTTACAACCAAACTTGCTGCTTGGACACTTTCATGACAAAAGCCCATTTTTACCCTTTCTTCCCGCACCAGACACAAAGCAAACGTAACGGCGTTGTTCGCGAAAAAGCGTGGCGGACATTATTTACCCTAAGTCCGGTTTTGGACGTGCCGGTGGGTCCGGTCCGTTGCCTCGGGAGGTGGGCCGTCTGGGCTAGCGGCTAGCAGCTAACGTTAGCTACACACGAACTTCCACAGATTCTGATTCCACTTAGTTGTCGGCGCGTCTCAAGATCTCATCTGACCCGAACAGACTTGGTCTGGACTCGTTTAGTCTCATTAATCCACAGCAGTCAGTTTAGATGCACAGAACAGAATGGGCCCGAACCGCCGTTGGACAATGCTTGCTGAATGTGTAAAGCATTTATGAAATAATTTATTAACGGTATCATTGTAGTCCAAACAAATCGCATAACACACTATTGAACCAAGCAGCAGCCATGTTGAAACTCTCAGGTCAGTCTGATCCTGATCCACAGAGATATTTGAGGCACACACACATACACACACACAGACAGAGATTCCTTGCTTTTATATATATATACACACAGACAGTGTTGGGGAAACTACTTTGCAAGTGAAACTTGTAAAACTACATGTAGTTCAGCCTGGCAGTAGAGAAATGTAGTTTGTAAAACTACTGCTAAAAAAAAGTAGCTTTAGTAACTACTTATACTCATTATACTCATTTAACTCAGAGTTAAATAAATCAACATATGGTGTATGTGAAACAAATGCCAGAAGAAATATGCTTCTCAACTGGAGAGGAAAAAGTCGAAAAAAGTCTAAATTATTGTTGTTTTCGGCTTGCAGGGCTCACATGTGAATACGTAGGTCGTGTCTGTATGTACATGCTCTAATATGGCCGTGGTTGGGCTGGCGCGTTCGGGGGCGCATCGGGGGAAGCGGAGGGTCGTCCATGACGTGCTTGTGCCATATGAGCACTGCCTTCCTTGGCACAAAGACCAACCCACTCTGTGAAGTATTTGAGTGCTGCCAGGGCAAGCCAATCAGAGGCAGCTTTGGTTTGGCAT
Source organism: Diplodus sargus (assembly GCA_903131615.1). Lineage (NCBI taxonomy): Eukaryota > Metazoa > Chordata > Actinopteri > Spariformes > Sparidae > Diplodus > Diplodus sargus. Next base: position 991,652 of record CAEMYA010000341.1, on the reverse strand, counting down.
GTCACAACATGTTTCATTCCTTTTTTCAAATTAAAATAAAAAAATGTATGTTATATAGTTCTTTTTTAAATAAAAAATATTTCATGTTATTGGTCAAAATTGTAGTTTGTAAATTGAGTAGTTAAATTACACAAAATGACCCAAAAAGTAGTTGAATTACTTGATGCAGCACAAAATATGAATGAAGTTTAACTACCAGCAATATATATATATATATATATATATATATACACACATTTTCGGCCAAGTCAGCTATGTCAAATAGGTTTGACTGCAGGGCGGAGCTAGGGCTGCAAGAGGTAAATCTAGCACACATGGGCTAGTCAATACAGCATCCGCTGCAGCATCTGGACAGCCAAACTAAGACTGTCGAACACAGACTTGGGGAGTCTCTCTGCGGGAGTCTATCGAGGAAGTCACTCACTGTCCACCACAGATTGTAGCCACGAGTCCTACCCAATTCCAGTCACGATATCAAACCGGAGAAGATTTCACCGAAGACCCAATGCTTGAGGCTGTAACCAAGCCAATCTCTGCTTCACAACATTCTCCACCAGTACTGAACTTGAAGTACCAGGGGGGCTATGGAATTGCTAGTCTGTAGTCAAGAAGGTGGACACCATTTCAGCGTATGCCTCCCTGCAGAGTTACCACTTTCTGGCTCTTATGGAGACCTAAATCACCCCAGAAAACACTGCCACTCCAGCTGCTCTTTCAACTGCCTACTGTTTCTCACGCTCCCCAAGACAAACGAGTCGAGAAGGAGGAACTGGACTCCTCATCTCACCAACATGGTCCTACCAGGTCCTTCCCCTGGGCCACCTACCCAGATCTGCATTTGAATTCCACGCTGTCTCTGTCACACTTCCTTTCAAACTCAACATTGTGGTGATCTATCGCCCTTCCCATCCTCTCTGTGACTTCTTTGATGAGACTGACGCCCTCCTAGGTTCCTCCACTAACAATGGCACACCGTTCGTTGTCTTGGGTGACTTCAACATCCCCCAGTGAAGCTGCACTCAACTGCATTAACCGACTTCTTCTCCACATTTGACCTCACACTCTCCCCCTCTCCACCCACCCAACCGGCCGGGAACCAGCTTGACCTTGTCTTCACAAGGTCCTGTAGTACCTCAGCACTCTCCGATACCCCGCTCACTGTGTCCGATCATCACACTGTCACTTTCTTTCTCCCCTTGAAGTCCACCACCTCCCTCGCCCCTACACCTTACATGGTCACCAACCGAAGCAACTTGAAGTCTCTCTCTCCCTCTGCTCTGTTCTTTCCTGAGTACCATCCTCAGATCAATTTTCTCTAATGTTTGTAATGTCTCACGCAGCTAACCCCCAGCTGTCTGAATCTCTGCAAACCAATAGATTGTTGCTATGAGCAGTAGAGACAAAATGGAGAAAGTCATGTCATCCTGATGACCTTGCACACTACCACCATCTCCTCTCTGACTTCACCTCAACTGTATCAGCACCCAAATCTACCTTCTGCCTGTCAAAGATCAACTCCTCTTCCTCCAATCCCAGGAAACAATTTTCCTTGTTCCCTTCTCTCCTCACCCCTCCTACCCCTCCCCTCCTTCCTCTCTCACTGCTGATGAATATGCAACTAAGTTTACAGAGACAGTCAAAGACATCAGCTCCTAATTTTCTCCTATGCTCATCCAGAAAGAACCTCCCCCCAACCCTCACCTCCAATGGCCTTACCTGCTTCAGTCCTCTCTCCCCTCTCACCCACCCTAGACAGCTGACATCTGAAAATAAAAACCTGCATCTCTTCTTTCATTCCCCTCTAAAACCCTGGAAAGTGCAGTCTATAAAGAACCAACCTCCTACCATTCACAAAATGACATCCTTGACTCCAATCAGTCAGGCTTCAGGACTGCTCACTCCACTGAGACAACCCTCCTCACGGTGACTAAGTCACTCGGTGCAGCCAGAGCCTTGTTCCACTCGTCAGTCCTCATTCTCCTCAACCTATATCTCGACATTTTTCTTTTTTAATACTGTTTATATTTGTTTGTTTTGTCAAAATGAAGAGCTGCTAACTGTGTTTCGTTGTTTCTGAAACAATAAACATCTATTCTATTCTATTCTATTCTATTCTATTTCAATGTCTAGCAGACATCTTCACTTGGACAGCTGCGCATCCCCTCAAGCTCAACCTTAGTAAACTCAGCTCACTCCTCTTCATCCCAGGAAAGACTGCCCTCGCATGGACTTGTCAGTCACTGTGCGTTTACATGCACAGCTTAGTCGGATTTCAGCCATAGCATGTCATACCCTGGTACGCTAGGTGGCGCTGTGCCCATTTCAACTAGTGGTAACAGAGACACCTCCGGCTGACCTCTTTACGTCACCAGCTGCCTCAGCATTCAAGAAAGGTGGCGTACGAAGAGCAAGACGAAGCTACATCTTTGTACACTTCGTATATGGTGTACATGATAATTACACATACTAGGTGCACAATGGCGCTCTTTCTTGCGGTGATTTCGGAGGAAAGACGCCGCCGCCGTCCGACTACTTCCGGCTCACGGCCCCGGGGAAAAATCTCGCCCCTGCGCAGAACGCAAAAATCCGATCCGATCCGCTGGAACGTATACATGCAGGAGTAATGCGACTATCAATCGAATAATCTGGGTGCTTTAATTCGACTATGAGAAATCCGATCCAGTCCGATATTAGTCAGACTAAGGTGTATACATGCATCTTAAAGATCCGATCATAGTCGGACTAAGCCAGTAATTCGGTTTTCTTGAGTGTCATGTAAACGATATCTGTGGTCCTGCACTCCAAACACCACTGCCCTCTACAACATCTGCAGGATTCGGCCTTTACTCATAAAGGACATGACGCAACTCCTGGTCCAAGCACTGGTCATCTGCGACTAAACCACTGCAGCATATCAGGAACACTGCAGCACACCTCGTTTTCAATCTACCCAAATTCTCCCAAGTTATCTCCCTCCTCAGTGACCTCAACTGGCTTGCTGTTGCGGCCGCATCCCATTCAAGGCAATGGTGCTGGCCTTCAAGGCCATCAGTGGAAATGCCCCTGTGTACCACCAAACACTGGTCAGACCACACGCCCCAGTGCTAGCACTTCACTCTTCTACATCAGCTGGCCGGCTGGTACCGCCGGCCGGTACCGAGCAAATAAAGCCCGCTCAGTGAAGTTGCGACTCTTCCCTGTTTTGGCATCTCAGTGGTGGAACGAGCTCTGGACCAATGGCAGGACAGCAGAATCACTCGACATCTTCCGCAAAAGACTCAAGACTCATTTGTTCAGACTTCACCTCAACCCTGCATAGCATGACTCCATAGCACGACGGTTGGATCCATAATAACGGTGGAGAGATACAGACACACAGGAATACAGGAGCAGGTGAAGGAAAAGGGAGTGGGGAAGACAGATAGGAGGAAAGCAAAAAAACAACAACAACCCAGACTGCAACCGTTCGACCATGACACATCAGGTTTGAACGCTCTCTTTAAGATCTATTGTTCAAGTGGTTCACCGATGTGGTTTTAATCAATTGTTAGTCAAACAGAAGGATAAAGAGTATTTGTTGGGGACTGTTTTCAGCTGCGGATTAATCCACATTTGGGGCTCAAATGAGTATTTATGTCAGCAGGATGGTGGGCATGTGATTGAGTGAAAATAAACTACAGTGTGGTGTTTATGTTAATCAAGGAACATGTCACCAGTCCAACAGCGTGTCATTGCTGTGTTTTTGTGTTTTGAGTGTTTGGATAACTATGGACCTCTGTGGCACAGAGATATATCACAGATATATCAGGCTGTGATACACACACAATACTTACATACTTAGTAGCAAATACATTCATCAAGCACTACAAAGTCTGATGAAAACATGGCAGCTTACCAGCTTTTACAGATTCTCAGTTCTGGAATATATGTATTTTCCTGTTTTTAAATAACACAGATGCAGCAAAACAGTGCCAGACTGTGCTGTAGGTCCTTGCCAGAGGCTTTCAGTGTGCTGTGATCAACTTTTCCGACATTATGCATGGTGTCTGTGTGCAGGTACTGTTCGTCATTGCTGCCCAGGGAGCTGCACACTGGATGTTGGACAGATTTCTCTTTTATCCAGGCGCTGACTTGCCATCAGGAAGTTTGGGAATTTTCCTGGCGTGCATAAACATTTTGAGAGGTTTCATTTAAATTTCTGCAAAGTGTTTTAAAAAAATGGCCATCCTGTTAGAGGGAAAAATGGAAGAAAAAAAAACTTAAATGAAGTACTTTTCTAGACTACTCATCAATAAAGATTACTTGTTAAATACATACTCTAGGTGAATGTTTCTGAACAGGACAGAGAAAGGATGGAAGAGGGGGAGCAGAAACCATCACAGATGCAATTAGAGGTGCACTATTGAATGTTATCGTTATGTGATAAGTTATTCTTTACTATTTAAGTATTACTATTATGTATTTTAAATGATTGTTAAGTAGTATATGAAGTAAAGTTAGATGTAAGGTGATCAATTAATTTATTAAGCTGTTAATGACTCAATATAGGGTGGCCATCTGCCTTGACCAGTTAGAGGTTTTTTTGGTGGGAACCAAGAGTGGCCAACTTTGTAGTGAGCATTTATACATGTGCTGGTGCTCTCTCAGCTATGCAGAGTGCACAGGAAGAGTGTCTGCACGGAGAGCTGCCACTCCAGCCACACAGAACAAGAACTTTACAGCTTTACAAGAACAGCCTGCCATCAGGAAGGACTGCAACAGCTGAAGAGAGTGGCGTGTTTACAGGGAAAACTACAGGTAATAGTCCCCACTATTAGCACCGCTGCTGACCACTTGAGGAAAAGCTGTAAAATGATCCCTTCTCAGAAGAGGTAGTCATGTGATGCGTGGACAATAATTACGGGGATATTGTTGCTATTTTTAAATATCTCAACACCTCAGTGTGCATCTCTTCCTTACAGGACAGTCCAGTACGCATTTAGATACATGCTTTGATACAATTCAGAGACGATTCGGGGTGATTAAATTCAATGTGATTCAATTTAGTGCAATATGATGCAGTCTAAAATAAACCTCTTTAGATTTGTTTAGTGTAGTCTTTTTCATTTTAAATTAAGGTAAGTCAATTTTATGAAAGTGTCAATGTCTTTTATGATGTATATCAGGGGACTCCAAAGGTTTGAAGGCCCTGAAGTGTTGTTTTTGTTATTTTAAGTTATTTTCTCACAGTAATGCCCAGACATGAAGCGCCCTAAAGGTCGCAGTGTACATTTTTTTTAGAAATACTTTTGTGTTCTCTCGTAATACTTTTTTCCTTCCACTCCTTCTGAGCCTTGTTATTATGGAAAGGAAACACCAACCTCTTCAGCCTCTCCCCCGGTCTTCTGCTGTTGGGGTCACAAATCTTCTGGAGCAGCTCTTCACTCAGCATATCTGCTATACCTACAGTGAAGCAGGTAAGGTAGAGCGAACGGGTTGGTTGGTGGACCCGCGGGAGGACTGCCAGTGTGTTCACCGTCCGGGCAACAGCTCATAATCTGCTGTGGCTCTGCTCAGCTTTGCAGCTGCGAGGTAACACAAAGTATTTCTAAAAGAAAACATGTCACTGTGACCCTTAGGGGTTCAGTACATTGCAATTTGTGAAATTTACAATGCTCTGCTACAAAAAGAAACCTTAGACCTCACTGGGCTGTGGCAAATGTGTTGCTGGAAAAAGTTGTAATGTGTGTGTGTATGTTTTCTTGCTTGTGCTAGCTATATTAGCACCCACATAGGCTTCCTGTTGCTGTCTCATCTTGCTGCTAACTGTAGCTGCCATTACCTAGTTAGCTCCGTTAACTGTGCAGCTGTGGTCCTTTTAGCTGACACTACTTTGACTGAGACTGCAGATCTCTGGCCAAATGTTGATGGTGTTTACACTGCAAGCAGAGGAGCTTTGGACCGTCCATTAGGTTAGGTTTACAGGCATGGAACTGAAGGAACGTAATGGGAAATGCTAGCAGCGAGTGGTGCTCGAGTGGGCAAACTATGGGACCATCTCCCCTGAAGTAGGCCTATAAAGTAATATTAGGAGATGGGACAGACTGGGGCTAGCTGATAAGCTTCTATAGATATCTCTCCAACACAGCACATAGACTTCACATCATCAACATTGTTGTGTCTTCACAAAATGTTGATAATGTTTGTTCGTGTTTGAATATTTTAAACTACATTTCTTCAAATTTGTACCTTTTAAAGCTCATCAGGTGGCCTTATTTACACGGAAACAAGTTTATTTGCTGCAATCTTCATCCTGTTCATACTGGACATTAGGAGATCATATCCTATTGCCCATGCAGTTTAAATGCTGCAGGTCAAAATCCAAATTCGAGCCCGAAGTTGCAAAGTTTGTCTGAATCATCAGCACTCTTAGTTAGACAAATAGAGCTGGTATTTTTCAAAGTTACGGTCCTTTTGGTGCAAATTTTCCTCTGTGTGCATCCTTCAGCAGTAGAATATAAATATACACTGTGATACTTATCTTGATTATTTTTCTGTTGTACAGGTTTTGCATACATTTACAGAATCCTGTTGAGACAATCAAGAATCTAAGTGGATAATATTATATTATTATATGATATAAAATAAAGACACTTTAAGTTAGCCTCCAGCCAGAACATCAGTGTTGGTAGAGAGGAAATACTCGAAAGCAGAGGAGAAGTGAATGATGAAAAGAGCAAGAAGAGGTGAAGAGAGGTCAAAGGTGGTGGAAAATAATTGTGGAGGAAGGAAATAGAGAAATGCAGATGAAAGAAGGAGTAGAGGGAGACAGGAGGGAGAGCTAATGTGTCCCCCAGACATTGGATCTCAACATCTGGTTTGTTACTCTGAGCCTCTCAGACAGGCGGAGAGAAAAACACGACTGAACTATAATGGAAAAAATGTGGATGAGGTCAATGCAAAATGATGGAAGTAACACAAGAATGACAAGCAGCTCAGGTGTGTGTAGAGATATGAAACCATGAAGAACTGGATGGAAATGATAAAGTAGTTGGAGACAAAAGATTCTAAATCACTCTTTAATCACACACAAGGGGAAATCATTTAGAAGCAGTAAGACAGAAATAGCTTATTCTGGAAAGTTGGGTTCTTGCATGAATCTGCAAATATTTCACTTTTGTCAGACTCCCACAGTTTACTGCCAAATACCTTTTACATTATTTTGAATAATGGCTGAAAATCACATTTCCTGCAAGTCCAGTCAGACCAGCAGATCTCTCCAGAGTGCCTTTACAATAGAAATCCTGTCTAGTTCTCCCATGAGCCCAGACACAGAAACCACAGAGTCACAGGGTCGAGGGATTGGATGTGACTCACATCCTCCACTGTGTCACTCCTTCACTCTCCTGGAGTCTGTCCTGTAACTCTTTATTGGATCGTCTTACAGGAAGCAGGTTAATCAAAGTCCTCTTTTAGTTTAAAGCAGGCTATAAGAAGTCTGAATTGTCAGACTTTGGATTGGATGCTACTAACTAGTCCAGACCACAGCAGGACACATCTGCTGTTTAAATCTGAATTTATTTCTATAAACAGTCGGTTCATCTCCACCAAAATCAGTGCAACAGTTTCAAAAAAGTCTGCAGAAGTTTATTACCTGATAATGTGCTATAAAGTGGTAGATGTGGTGGCCCTGAATGCACTTTTTTTAGTGTAAAAAAATACTAAAACAAACCTTTGAAAGATAAATGCAATTTTTTTTTCAGTAATCTGGCATCGGCATGAGGTCACAAAAACTGAAAAAAAAAAACATGCGAGTCTGCAGATTCTTTTAAATACACGTTGATCCGACCTACCTGTATTTTTTATACTTGTACAGTAATAACAGTAATTCATAACATCCTCATCCTAATGCAGTGTATCACATGCTGTCCAATGCAGTTCATACACATTTACACATTTGTTAGTTTTTTGTTCTTGTTGTTATGAAATATCTCAGGAACTGTGCACATTGCACAGGCACATGTATTATGGATTGCGCACGTCATGTACACACAAGGTCAGTTACTGTATATAGTATGTTTATCTTTATTCTAATAGTTTTTTATTAGATGTTTTATTCTTTCCAATATCTCTCTATAATTGTCTCTATTTGTTGAGACTTACACCTGTGCTGCTACTTATTTCCCTCTGTACTATTATTACCTGTGAATTTCTCCCAAGGGGGATCAATAAAGGAACATCTTTATCTTAAATCTTACACCACAGAGGGCAGAGCTAATTGTTTTGTGGGTACAACAGCTACTGGACCAGGCAGACTTCAGAGAGGAGCAACAGGCAAACGGAATGGAGGATTTTAATTCACCGTATGTGATGTATTTTGTTGGCGAGAGGAGGAAACACTAGGACACAGAGATTTAAACATGTAATAGAAGTGATGGATTTGATCACTGTTACCAACTTGTCACCTTGTCATCGCATTTACTGCATCACAAGAATACTCAGCATGGTCATTAAAGGCAAACCCCAGGCACTGTGAGAACCCTTGTGATAACAAACAAGAAATTACTGGACATTTTCTGTTTCAAGCAACATCTGGCATCTGTATCACTGCACTCACATTTATTACTGCAATCATTCAATGTCCACTTTATTGGCAGACACATGTTACAGACAGTCAGGAGCATTTAAGTGAGCACCAGCTGTCCTTGGACTCCACCAACACGTCTCTACTCTCCAGATCACTAACTGCAAACAAAACTATCCACTCCAATCCATAAAAACATGCCATGTATGTGTCTTATATAAAGCATTTAGACAAGGATTTCTTGTCCTGTTCTTATAAGCCATAAAGTCAAACAAACCCATGTTAAGAAAAGGGGGGTGACGGTTTTATGGACAGTTGAACAAAGTGCAGAAAGAACCAACTTGGTCCAATGCTTCCAATGCCCTCCAAAAGACCTGTATAAAATCAGCAAATTGTTTTCATTTAAGCCTATAAAAATGGCTAGTCATTTTATAAGGTGTCATAAAAGGGCACTATAAGTATCAAATGTTGTCTCTGCTTCAGAGAATATACCAGACAGAAGTGTATGCTCTGAACAGAAATAACGTCTTAACAATGTATCTAACAGCTGGTAACTCCAGCTCCTTTATAGCCTCAACAATGAACTGTCACATCACATCTTAAAAAATGCAACGCCATGCTTTTTTGCATAACAAAGACAAATGTGTATTTTCATTTGATTGGTGCAAAACCTCTATATGAAAGAAATAACTATATGTTTGTGCTTCAAGGTAAACTACTGGTGGTGTTCAATATATTTGTTATTGTGTGTGTACCTGTACCTCGTATAAAACCTTGAAAACATATTCTTTTTTAAAAATTAATGTTTAAAAACATTAATTTTATCATACTTTATTAATCCCCGGGGAAAATTATTTTATCAGATATATTGCATGCTACATGCAACACACCCGAAATTCTCTGCATTTGACCTATCACTAGCTGCATATATATTGTAAGTATACACAAATACACACACACACACCCTGCAAGCTAGGAGCAGTGGGCTGCTGTGACAGCGCCCCAGGGAGCATATGGGGGTTTGGTGCCTTGCTCAAGGGCCACATTCATGAGCCACACTGGTGCACTGGGTGACATGCTCCCTCATGAAAACTCACTGTAGTTTATTTTGACCCAAGATGTGGACACCATTTAAAGATCTGGAATCAGGCTAACACAAAAGTTCAAGTGGGTTTGAGAAGAACATTTCTAATTATTTTGATCTTGTGAATATTTTTCTCTTTGATCACAATAAACCAGGTTACAACATCATGTTGTAGTGAGCTTAGCATTTTGTATTTCTATGTCTGGGCTGCCAGCCGTAGTTCCTTGATTAAATGCACAATACTTAACTTGTGCTGCCAGGGGTCTCCCCATCAAAACAAAACAAAACAAAAGATGCTGTGTGAGTGAAATAAAAGTAGAGGACAGAGTAGAGCCTCTGCACAGCTGCTCAGAACTGGCCAGCTCTGACGGAAAGAGTCGGGGCAGAGCCAGAACTTTGGGAGGAATAAACACCTGGAGTCGCATCAGATTCTGTCTTTGAGTCTTTGCTCCTGTTTATCAACCCAAATCCAGCAGCTGAACTCGGTCCCCGGGTGTTCATGTCCTGTATTGTTGACGGAGCTTTGGGGAAATGTACTTTACCTCATGAACGTAACATTTCAGAGAGGAGAGGGGTAAAAGAAGAGAGAGGACCAGAGTCTCTGCTGAGTGCTGAGTTCAGTGAAAGGCTCAACTGAATTTCAAACACAAAGACACACCCACACATTTGGTGTGTGCTCACTAGCTTCTGGCTAATGTACAGTAATCTGGCAGTTTAGGACGAATAAACACAAATGATTTCATGGTCAAATTGCTTTGCTGGTGGTGAACACACCATTAAACAACCACCATTTCTGATGATAACTGATGTGACTCAGGTACAAATGTTCCCAGATGAGGCAGTTCATAATTCTCATTCATGTTATGAGCAAACGTTCTTTCTGGTTTGAACGTTGTTGGAAACATTTTGGATAATGTAAGTACAAAACTCACTCTATTTTTGTCGGCAACAGCATATATTACAGTATCCTGGATAACTGCATTTATCCTAGCTTCGATCTCCTGTCTCTGTCATTTCTCTCTCTCTCTCACACACACACACACACACACACACACACACACACACACACACACACACACACACACACACACACACAGTACTGTGGGAAATCCCATTTGATTGATTTCTAATTCCAGTTAGTATGAGAGCATGGAAAACTGGAGCACATCCCCAGTCTTGCTTTCCTTTCTTTTCTTGACTTTTTCACACATTTTCACTTTACCTTATGTAAACCCTTTTCCACATCTATTACATAACCCTCTCTTTTCGTTGGTGCTCAGTGTTTGCACACCTCCTCCTCCTCCTCCTCCTCCTCCTCCTCCTCTCTCCACCACTTTTCCAGTGTGTGTGCTCCAGTTTTCCAGGCATGTGTTGGCCAAGACCGCTGAGTTACAGTCCAGTGCTGGTGGAACAACCTCACTTAATACCACTCACTCTAACAGTCCACATACTGTACTTTAATGCTTCTACAGATTTGTTGGCACTGAGATCTGACCTTGCTGACATTATCACTGAAATGATACCCTGCACACCAATTGAAATAATGAAATGCTTTGACCATGTTAACATCTTACAGATCTTAATATAGATGAAATTCTGTGCATTAAATATTGCCAACAACTTTCCTCAAGATCTGTGCATTGGAGGACAGGATACAGTTCATACTGTACTGTATACACAGTTAGGTGAATATGATAATGATGATGATGATGATGACAATGATGATGATGATGATGATGATGATAATTAACTAAGAAAATGACTTGGTTATGATAGTAGCTAACATCAGGAATAGCTGCTCACACCTTAACACAAAACGTCATCTCTAATTCTTTCTTTTATATTCATTTCTATTATACCTTACAAAGAAGCCTCTGTGTGTTCTCGTCTGTCCCATCTTTATCTGATGATGTTGCTGCGGTTTGCTGTTACAAGCTCAACACTTCCTGCTTCAACTCTCTGTTAAAAAGCTTTTCTCCAGCAGCCACGGTTTACATTGGAGCTGATCTGCCACCTTGTGGTGGTCATATATTCTGCCAAACAATGGAAGGCAGGGCCTCCTCAAAGCAGGAGAAAGACTTCATTTGAAAATACCAATTTATTTGTTTTTTCCACATTCCTTTTTCTAAATGATAGATACACTGTTTGGATAACATCATAACAACAACATACTGTGTATAAAAATGCTAAATTAGCAAACTCAACATTTTGTCTCATCTGGTTTAGGGCGATGGTGATTTTTAAACATTTTTAATTTAAACAATCCAAAGCTGAACTTGAAACATGAGTGAGAAAAAGTCATTGCTAGGGGTGGAATTCAGAATATTGTCCCCTGTGACTGGATATATTATTATATCCTGTGACATACTGACGCACCAGTGTGTAAGCTGCATTGGACCGTTGTAGATGACAGACTTTCCCTCAACCAGCCTCCTTGAAACATCACAAGATACAGCTGGGGGAGCTGTGAGATGATTAATAGGACAGGAGTTGGAAGTTTAGAGGGGAGATCACACTTTGGTCGAACTGCTGAACATGCACACAACATGACAAGAACTCAAACCAGATGCTCTCGAGTGCTTTCTGTTTTGGTAAGGGGTCACAAACTAAAAAGGGTGGGAACCACTGATTTAATCTTGAACAATGAGTTCAAGGTCATCCATGTATTTATCATACAAAAACTTATTTTGAAAAAGTAACTAGAAACTGCAGGTAAATGTATAAAGTAGTATACAATAAAAAATATTCTCAAATACTTGAGTAACTGTACCTAGTGGCTTTCCACCACTGGTTATTGCAGTCATGCACTGAACAAGTCCTGCAAGCATGTCCATGGTGATGAAAATATTTCATTATATGTGGTGTTCACAGTAGTAAACTGTTTTCTGCTTTCTTTTTGTTTGCTTTCTCTTTGTCAAATTTGACATGACCTTGTTGATGATGATGACGATAATGATGGCACTCAGTCCTCTTATTCTAGATTTTTTTTTCAAAGTAGACGAAAGCCTTGAACAGTATTTTACTTCTACATCAATGAGAACATTCAATCCCTCTAAAATTATCAGTAAAAGGCACCTGACAAAAAGAGTCTCAGATAATGTGAGTAACAGTAAATCACAGTGAACTGTAGGGGACCTGATGGATTAAACATTCATAACATTTCCGTGGAACTGTTTTTTAGTATTTATTAATCATTGTGACCGACAGGTTCCACTGAGTTTATCTGGGCTGTAGTTTTAAAAAATATCATGCAAGTGAAGTATGTGGTCCGTTTTAACATCTGCTTGTCAAAACTAGAATCCAGAAGAAATAGTCTGTTGGAATTCATCCTGTGTGATCTTTGTGTTGGATACAGAGTTCATCTGCACAGTCTGTCTGTCTGCCTGAATCTGAACCAAGGTACACTATCAGGTGGAAAAAAAACAGTCCATGTAAATAAAAACATAGAAACAAGAGAGGAACAAGAGAATGCCATGAACAAACTGCATCAGACATTTATATAAGTACAAGTGTTTTAATCTTTCATTTATTTACATAATTTGTGTGACTACAGAACAGTCATTAAGATTCAAATAACTGGTTTTGTCAAGTGGATCCTCCTTGTCCTGTAATATTAGCTGTGGTATAAAATGTACTTGTTCCGATTGTTGGATGGTTATCTCATTCGTTCTCAATGGCTGCATCACACCAATATTGTTATCCAAGCTATATAAGCGAGCTGTTGTTGGGCTGGTGGAGGTTTCCCCATTGCTGCTACAGCTGTAATATATTAGCATCCATCCAGAAATGTCTTCAGATTGCCTCATTGTGTGACCAACAGTCCAAAACCCAGAAATTACATAATGTAGAGTGACATGAAACAGACAAAAGCATTTTCTAGTTCAAGAAGCTGAATAGTTTTTATTTTTATTCAAACTTATATTTAATAATTACCTGTATTAACAATGGTTAAACAAATGTTTTTCATGTGAGAGTTGACCACTTTGCGGAGCCTTTCCCCTTCTTTTAGCTCAAAATGAAAGTAATCAGGTGACTTAAGCATGACTCAAAATGAATGACAATGTTGCTCTATAACTGCTGAATGTGTAAACAGGTAATATGACAGGGTTTTGCTCATAGTTTTTCTGCTGCCCCCATGTGGCCAAAAGCAACCACAACAAAAAACAATGCTGCTTTCAACCTGCAATGACCTGATAATGGCCATTATGGCCACTTGGGGGCAGCAGACACAAATTTGGTTTGGACTATGTTTGTGTCCATATCATTCAAATATTAATGCAAGTACATTTTTCCCTCCGTTTTGGTCTCCAAACTCCTGGGAACATCTGTCTCTTTAGTCTCTTGCAGTCAGACAGCTTAACAATGAGATGAAACTTACTATGAAACTCTGTCAATATTTTTTACACATTGTCATGTGCTAGTATCCTGACTTGAGTGCGTGTGTATGTGTGTTATTTCTGTATGTTTAGTTGTCGGATCTCATCCACTCTGTTGTGGTGCAGCTGGAAGGCAGGAGTGACCCAGCGACCACACGAACACTGATCACCACACCAACTAAAGGAGCCCAGCTTAGAGCTGCATTTAGGACACAGCAGCTACAGACACACAGAGAGAGAGAAAAAGAGAGAAAAGAGAGGAGAGTACAAGAAGTGTGTTTTCAGGAACATTATGTAGGAAACTAACACAAATGAATTAATTAAGTTCCTGACCTGCGTGAGTGCATGCATGCCTTACCTGTCCATCCATCACTCCAACTAAAGCTTGTTGCATCCACTGTACTGGTTCAATGAAGTAAGATGTACACTGGATGTCTCCTAGGCAAAAACACACATTACTTGATGTTAAACCACATGTTCAGTATGTGATAATTGTAACAGGATATTTACAGACACAGATTCAAGCCACAGTAAGAAAAGCACAAGGTTACTAAAAACACCAACATTCTATTCAAGGCCCTCAGTGAGCCAGCGGCACAGTGAACCAGCATTAGTACTACCTGTCCCCTGCACTTTTTCAGAAGACCGTTTTGGTTCCCTGCAGTTTTTACCGTCCAAAAACCATGTTACGCTATATTTAACAGAGACACGTCAAGCACTAGGACCAAGCGGAAACCGGCCGCTCAAGCTGAAGCCTGTTTCCCTGAGTTTAGACCCGCCCACAAGCTCCTCGATTGGTTCTGTCGTTTCTTGTGTGATTGGCTGTCCCCGCTGTCACTCCATCTTGCTTACACACCGGTCTGCTAGTTGCTCAGGAGTCCTTATTAATCTGCCACTGAAGATTGGGCGTTTGTTCTGCCTGGGTCACGTCAGCTAGAAAGATTGTAATATCAGAGGTTTCATTTACATTAACGTTTGAATCGGAGTCCATGTGTGTATGTGCGTGTGAGATTGCGTGTGTGTTGGTAATTAGGTGCAGCCAGGATGTCTAAAAAAAGTGGACATAAGAGACCTCTTTAGAAGTCAAAGTGTAAGTTACCGTAAATGACCAAATAATAACTGGGGCGTTTATTTGTTTCAATCACTGAACAGACCAGGCGTTTATTTGGGACCGGGCTTTTAATTCAATAGTTGTCTTCTGCAAGTGAAGTTGTTGCGGGGGAGGAAGTGATTTATTCAACCAGCACTCGCAGCAAACTCCTCATCTCTGCTGTCACTCACGGTGACAGAGAGAGCACTCACGTTTGATTTTTTCGCCAATCTCTCACTCTCTTCTGGTCGAGAGAAACGTCTAGCAGCTGCTTCTCCCGAGTTTTCTTCTGCATATTTTACGACAGAAAGTTTAAATTACAAGTCGTACTTCTTATTGTTTTGCTGCACCGGAGCCATGGCGATCATCAATGTGATACTGACTGACAGAAAGCAGCACAATATGTGAAAAAGGCGAAGAAGAAAAACGTGCAGTGTCAGTGGTCACGTCTTCTTCCTTGATTTAAAAAAATAAATAAATTAGACTTGGCATTCATTAGGAACCGGGGATTATTTATCAACATGTACACCTGCACCCGGCGTATAAAGGGGAACCTGGGGTTAATTGAAACATGGCTGGTAATTTGGTAATTTGGTAATTTACGGTTCTCAAAGAAATGCGTTACACCCATCCTGCAACACCTTCACTGGCTCCCAATAAAGCAGCATATCCACTTCAAGATCCTCCTCATCAATTACAAAGCTCTCAATAATCTTGTAAAGTGTCTTTGAGTTTTATTGAAAGTGCTGATAAATAACATGTATTATCATTATTATTGTTATTATTATTATTAATATTATTATTATTATTAGTATTATTATTATTATTATTATTATATCTGTAGAGCAAAGATTTTTTTAAAAAGCGTATATTTAATGCCAAAGAGATACACTTATCTTCATGTATTGTTTTTATGTTGAAAGGCAGCAGCTGCTTAAAAAAACACCAACAATGAAAGATTCAGGGAAAAATGCAATAAAATCTCGGATTAAACCAAAAAAGGGAACAGTAAACTTAAAAGTAGCAATAGAAAACTAGAAGAAAACACAGTGAACTGAAAGAGTTGGAGTTTTGTTAAAAATTCTTCTGTCCCCCCACCTCTGAAATCTAAATTTTGTCCTTGCAGTGGAGTACTCTCATAACTCATAGTCCAATTAGTAGCTCTTAAGTTTAAGCTTTCATATACCCTTACTGTGCTCTTCAGTGGTTGGAGTTTGCTCTGGTGTCAGTGATAGCCGTTAAGATTTGACTAATGAGTCAGTGGAGGACAAATCAGTGCGTCAAACCACAATAACTACCTTCTTGTTGTTTATCATCACCTATCCCTTTTGATTCATGCAGTATCTCTGAGCATCATCTTGTCCTTTGTTCAACTCACCCCAGACCACCTGTGGAGGTACCAGTCAGTTTAAAATCCTCCAGGCTAGATGAACTGACCAACAGTATGGTTGTGTTCTCACCTGTAAGGTTACTGGACTTCTTGTGACCAAAGGCTTGTGCTCCTTCTCCAACTGGGTGACTGAGAATACTGGAGCCACGGAAAAGAGTTCGTCTGTGGAGGAGAAGGTGGGGCTGGAGTCAGAATGTGTGCTGAATTATTCCTTTAATCGTAAGTGATAACAAGAGGATTTATGATTTGGCTTATTTTTAAACCAATGCACCCCATGTTCCCTGTTCCTGGCATCAACATTCAGCAGTAAAATGGCAATGACAGTAAAACATTCCAACTTGAAGGTGTTTGACTCTTCCTGTGTGGCATAGATTCAGCACTCTCAGACTTTCCTCCACTCAGCTACTGTCTGAACTTTTCCATCTTTCACCTGCACTTCCTGCAGCGATACGACACTTCAGAGGAGCTGGAGTGGGCAGGGTCAGTGGCAAACAGCTCCCTGGGTACATGCTGCAACTCTGTAACACACACACACACACACACACACACACACA